>CM021102.1:360973360-361158430 GCA_007115665.2 Sequoiadendron giganteum | reverse complement strand
ACTTATATCCCGGGTGGAAGTCGCTTGGCTTTAGCGTGTTCCCAGTTGGGTCGTTCCCTTGGGTGATTACTTTTTCCCACAAGGCAGGCCCTCTAAGATAAACAATAGTGAGCTAACATATCCTGTCGTTCACACAACCTTCGTTGAAAAAAAAAGGGGAGAACCTCCGTAATATATCGTGCTCACACTCGCATGTTTTGTTCAATTTTAGATCCCAAATTGAAGTGTGGAGGCAATATTTTTGACAACTTAATATCATAAAAAGACTTTTGATTCTCAAGGTCGTCGTGAGGCGCGAGAGAAGCGCATACATCCTTTTGATGATATTACTTTGTGAAAAAGATTGCAAAATATGACAAACAGTTGTTCATTTTAAGTCCAAAAAGCAGTGATGAATTCATTTTAAGCACCAAAATCTAAGTGTGAAGGTTGCCTTGTTCAATTTTAATCCCAAATTGAAATCTAGTAAGTGTCTAAGGTTCAATTTTAACCAACTTTGAAAAGATCAAGTCATTGATTGATTTTAAGCCCAAATTGAAAAGTGACTTGGTTCAAAATAGAAAACAAGAGTAGAAATTTGGACGCTCTAAGCATTTAAAAATGCTTTGTGAATTTCAAGTTTCAACGTCCGATTTTCTCACTAAAATCTACTTCGTTGTTTGATTCTCATGTGAGAGAAAATCATTGTTGTTTCTTGATGTCAACCTATAAATATTGCAAAAAAAAAATTCACCTATTAGATTTATTTCAAGGTTTAACCATTAATGTCCAAAAAGACTCATAATGTAGGAATAATGAATGCAACATTATTATGAAACTTGATTTTTAAAGTCCTTTTAAAGAAAATCTTAACCATCAAGAGCAAGTTTGTCAACGGTGAGCAACACCTCTTTTGCCAATATTTGAAAATCAAGAAACTTATGACAGATAATAGTTCGACGTGATTTAAGTGACACCTCCATTTTTTCCACTTAGCTAGTAGGAAGCTATCAACATCATAGATAGGAAGGTTTTCCCATCCTACACAACCACCTTTTAATGATAGAAACACAAATGTTCAATTTGAGCATGATATTGCTAGCAATATTAGACACACAACCCTTGATTACTTTTAAGAAAATGAACTAACCTTTTCATCATAATGCATATGAGATTGTCAACATAGTTCATTGAAAGCCTAGGCAACAGAGTAAAAAGAAACTGAATTTAATCGATTTCTTCAAAGTACCACCTATAGCTATCATTTATTCTAGGCATTCAAGGCATTTGTAATAACGTAACTTTCCAAGTGTTTGTCAAAGTCATGAAAAAAAATCTCCATAAAATGCAGATAGAGCCTCCAAATTAAATACAAAAAAGAAAACCCCTAACTTTCCATGTCCACTATTACTGACAGAGAGTATCAATGGCCTTCATCATACAATGGAATTATTAACTCAATCTTATGTGCACCAACCAGAGAATAACAAAGCACAAATTCAATGTGATATCAATGCATGCTGTAAAAGACAGGAGAAATTTCTGACATGACCATAAAATCAGCGACTAAATGAGACTCATAAAGTATGTTTGAATTATTGGCAGGCACCTCCATGCACAGGGCTGATTTGCGTACAACAATAATAAGAAAAGTGGCAGGTGCAACCACAATAGTTAGGACCACTACCCATTTGCATTTATTTTTCAACTAACCAACAATCCTTCACCTAGCCTTGAATTTCTAACTTTCTTCGTAATGTGGTTAAGAAGCACCCTAAATTTGTTATTTCATCTATGTCAACTAACCAGCTCAGCCTTGTACTGTTCATTAAAAATAATTGATCAATTTTAATTTGAACTTCTAATTTCTAGATCCTGTGGTACGTGCGATGGATCATCAATTTAGGGGCGAGCTCAGAGTTTTTGTTAGACGAGGCAATGTTTCGAACGAGGATGCATTCAATGCGTACTTTCCAAGCGTCTGCATTCAGCTTCCTCATAAGTGTTGAATTTTACTGATGACTAACAGGTTATTTTCTATGTAGATGTAAGAAATTAATGTGAGTTCGATTCGAGCAACATCCAACAAAGAACTATGAATCTATCCTATATCCTTCTGACAGTCATAAGAAGAGACAACCTATAAGTCTACAATGACAGTGGTATCTACTATTGAAAAAGGCAGTGCAAACCAAGACAATGGACAATTCATAAATCGATGAAATGACAATGAAAAGAGAGTCTATGCATGGTGAAGTCCAATCACTCTAAACTACGACACATCATTTTTCTTTCTTACGCTTGTATCAAGGAAGGACCAGGCCATGCACCTATATTCAAGGCTATGGATAACAGCTGTATGTATGGATACTTTGCAAAATGCGGGTTTGTAGACTAGGCAGGTGAACTCTCAGATGTGACGCTTCCAGGAAAACGCAATCTACAAATGCGACTATCCATGTACTCAAAATACAAGCTCCCTCATTCCCTGTCTAAAGACATAGTGTATAGATAGCAACAAATGCTTCTCTAGGATCACCATAAATAGTAATGTTCGCCTAAATTCCAAGCTTATGCTATTGGCAGGTGTAAATTCAAATTCAACAGCTTGCAGGGAATAAAAATGTGTGAAAGCATAGAGTAAGGCACATGAACTTATTGATAGAGTGCCTCAAAGAGATAGTCTTCTAGCTTAGTAGACTATGCGCGCCCCTTAGTAGCTGTAATAATATTGCTTGTAATAATTCCGCTGCATAAGCCATGACCATAGGCGTAAACAACGGGCAAGGATGATAGAAAAAATGTAGGCTGGGAAGAATGAGTTCAACATTGGAGAATGAGAGAAGAGAGCATGGTGTCTATAAGGAGTGGTTCCATTGTCTCAGAGCAGGCCTCTTCATCTCTAAATCTGCCCAGGTCTACGCGTTCCAAGACTGGGGTGCAACCACAGAAAAATGTGTTTGTGTGCTAGTTTCGATAGGTCTCAAGATTGGGATATTTATTTCTATATCGAGTTGTCTCTGTTAGGACTAACATTGCGGTACATGACTAGGTTTCATTGCAGGGCTGCATGTGACTAAGTGAATTCAAAAAGCTCACTGGTATTGATAGGGCTGGCTGGGTATTATCAGTGGGCAGCATGAGGGCCATCAGTAACTGTGTCACCAAATGTTTCGTAACCAGTAACATGTAGCCTGAACCAATAACATCATCCTACATAGACTCAACAAGATATGCAGGATAATTTAGTGAAACAAGATTATGAAGAGCATCATAATAATAGAATTTTCAATGGCCAGAAAACTTCAAGCGTAAATTCATGAAAAAAAATTATCTGGCCCTCCTTCTAGCGCCATTTTGTAAGACGTCAAAATCTGCAAATGGTTAGCATGATTCTCACATCTTCATAGGATAATACAACATTCTTCAAATTAAATGACAAAACTAATCTAAGCATGCAAATAAGACATGAAGTATATCTATCCTATGGTGGATTGGTACAACTTAGTTGTGTAGGAAGTTGCCCTTTCCCAATCCATGATAAGCAAAACTGCCAAAATGATAATGATGAAGATCAAGATATCCTCTCAAATGAAGAGAGTAACCTTGCAATCAGAAAATATTGCTAAGCAAAATGCCAAATGATGAGCAAGATCAGTTCTCACAAGTGGAGAGTAACCTTACAATGAGCATGAGTTGTGTGTTTGTTGTTGATGTAATGTTTTGCATTTTATAGATTGAAAGATTGGAAGATTGAGAGATTTTGAGGAATGTGGGATTATTCACAAACCAATGACAAGGTGCCACTTGTCAAGTTGTGAGAGGGTGAGGAATGTGCAAGCCTTGGCCCATGTGCCAATTTGAATTTGAAAAAATGCAATAAATGCATGTTGTTGAGGGTTTTGGGGGGAATTATCTCTGTCCAAAAAAGTCAAAGATGAGAGTTATTGAGAGAAAATAAGCTTTTTTAATAAATCAATTTTGGTGCAAGTGGGTGGGTTAGTTAGGAGTTTAGATTTGACTCTAGTTGAGTCAAAAGCTAGAGAATGATAATCATGATTAGAAGTTAATTAATTTAGATTAATTAATTTAGGGGATTTTAGGGATTTGATATTTGATTTTAAATCAGTTTGATTTATTAAATCAAATAAGAAGAACCTTAGGAACTTAATTAAATAATTTGATTTATTTAATTAAGCTTGATGAACCTTAGGATTAAATCAATAAATTGCTTTAATTGATTAGTAGAAGAAACGAATGCATGATGTTAGTTACAGTGGAATGCATAATGTTATTTTTGGATGTCTACAGAAAATATCACATTTGACTTATTAGAAGATAACATTACAACCATTGATTAGCTTCCATAGCTTCATTTTGGGTGACAAATATATAGCCATCACAATGTGCCATGTGAATTGATGGTCATAATGCCCATGTGTCCTTTGTCCATTTTTGTTAGAGCTTCCATAAATCTAATTAATCATCTACAATTGATGATACTACACCTCTTCACACTAATGTTGAATACCACACATCTCCCCATACACTAAAATTACATAAATTTTATAATTCCTCTATTACAATATACATATACATATACACATTCACATTCACATTCTTATTATTCTTATTCCTATTATTCCTATTCTTATTCTTATTCTTATTCTTATTCATACTCATACTCATACTCATACTCGTACTCATACGAAATAACAAAAAAAAATCAGCCACCCCAAAAATATTCTTATCTGCAACTAAAGCTGGGGGAGAACCAAAAAAAATAAAAAAAATCCACCGACCTTAAAATTTCCGCCACCCCTTGGATATTCTTTACTTGTTGGCCTATATAAGGAACAAAAATCCTTGTATTTGGCATCCATTGTTGTTTACTTTAGCTCATACTCTTGAAAAGGGCTTTGTAATATCTTTGCAAGCCTCTAAATATGAGTCAACACACTCGTCAAGGAAATCTGATTAGTAATACAACTCGTGGTGCAGTAGGACTTGTGCACGAAATACCACATCTTATTCTTCCACCTGGTATAGATAGTGTCTTGCATGGCGCTGCTAAAGGTCTTGTAATAGACTGGGCAGGTGCTAGCGAATTTTGTGACCAGGCCCCCACTAAGTCTTCCAAATTACCCCCATTCCAGCCCTCCAGTCAGTGTACCGAAGAACCTTGTGATTATTCTACTCTTTGTGAAACTGTAAAAATCTTAATATGTCGTCTGAAACAGCAAGAAGAGTTCAACAAAGAACTTGTTAATAGAATCAAGCTGCTACAACAAGCTATTACAGAACTTGCAGACAAAAATAATGGTCGACCATGTAACCAAAAAGTCAGTCGTAAGTATGACTTCGAGTAGGTTACCTAAGCTCGAAATGGACCCCAACCTTGATGAAGAAGGGTGGTGGAACATTAATGAAGACTGATCGGTAAAGTCTACGTAAACAAAACTCTACGTATGTGTTGTGTTTCTACTTGTCAATGGTCATGTGTCATAAATGGTTATTCTGTAGTTCTGTTGGTATCATGAGAAGTGTCATCAACTTCTTTTGGGTCATATATGTTTTTTGTTGAGTTGTCCACTCAATATTGTTGAAGTATGTGTTATGTTGGTAAAATAAATATATCTACTCGTCAATGACCATGTGTTATAAATGGTTCTTTTTGTAGTCATGTTGGTATCATGAGAAGTGTCATGTACCTATTTTGTGTCATATATGTTGTTTTTGATAAAATAAATGTATATATCTGTCAATGTTGAATGCAAACGGTTGATAGCAAGTAGATATAACTATGACACCTAAAAATAAGAACAAAATGCAAGATGATAGTAAGAGGAATAATGGAAAAAATTAGGCTCACCAAAATGTAATAAAATTTATGAATGTCACAACCAAAAACAAATTCATTGCATGTTTGATTCCTACAAAGTGGTCTCATGTGCAACCTATGTTTGAGATATACCAGAATATGTTATTTCTTGGGAGATTACATTCATGTCAAGAACTCAATACTAGTCTTTCAACTTCCCACACAAGTAGTTGAGGAAGATTATAGAATTTTTGCGCTTAGCCTATATATGTCTAGGACTAAGGCCTATGTACATGTGTGTCTACAAACTTGTGCTTAGCCTAATTATAACTATACTCAAAAAATAAATCTCTATGAATAATAATGTGTAAATATGAAATTATATTAATCAAAATCCTAAGAATCTAATTACGGTTATATGAAGGTGTACAAAAGGAAAAAGGTAGACAATAGGATATAAAATTCTAAAGTAAAATACATTACAATAAGAGTAATAAATTATATAGAGAAGAAAGCTTATAGCTCTCCTAGAAATGAAGGAGAAAATGATAATCTTGAGATGTGTGATATAGATTGAGCAATATCGGTGATTTTATAAATAATTATTGAACAAAAAATAAAAAACAAATGATATTACCACATGCAAAAGCTCAAAGCTGAAGTTTTGTATGAAATGGAACTACTTGCCATGTAGATGAGAATGTTTAATTAGGAAATATAAGGGAGTGAATGCTACCAAGGTCATAGAGTCCCATTGTATATGAGTCTTGATAAGTTTGCATGTGAGTTACAATGTGTACAGAGGGGCTCTAAGTAGGATTAGACCCCAAAAAATGTAGTGCATGTATCTATGACATGACTAAAAAATGGGGTTTCCTTGGTTAATGACACAAGTATGATAAGGATAAATTTAATAATTGGGGCTTGAGTTGGACTTATGGGTTGAGATAAATGATGTTGGAGTTTCTTATTGAAATATTATGCACTCAACATTATAATTTTTGGTTTGCATTAAATAATGGGATCCACCTAGGGTTCACAATATCCATTGTAATCGTTAGATGACAAAGGACCAATTTGAGTCACTAGATTAGTATAGGAACTTGGGATGACACCAAGGAATATAAATGGGGATGTGAAAGATATATAAAAATGAGGCATTTTAATTATGTATAAGATCAAGAAATTATAATTTATTTGTGCATGAGCTTGCATTATGTAAACTAGTATATCCTAAGACATTGTTGGAGTAAGGCTTAAAGGACTTAGTGTGAAGGTGGTCAGTTCTATATTTGGACTATGATTTCTATATACATAATAGAGGAACTCATTTTGGGGAAGTAATTCTAATTTGTAAGGTGATTTGAGCATTGCTAGCAAAGCTTGACTCAAGCTTCTATGCAGGACCATGGTGGTCCAAAAATTGGTGATATGAAAAAAAGACATTTTTCATTTTGTGAAGCCCAAACCTAGGTGTAATAGTTACCACCCATTTCTCTCCTTCAATAATCTCTATTACTATAACTAGGAAGGTTAAATTGATGCATTGCATAATTCTAGTTAGATAAGTATTTTTTTTTACAGGTCATAAATGGTTTTACATATGATGAATGTGAGGAATATTTGTGTGTAGGATGTGAATCACTTGATGAACCTGATCAAAATGAAGAAATTTTTATTACATATTTGTGAATCGGTATAATATGGGTATAATATTAAAATGGTATGAGTTTAAATCAGGCCTTGGGAGAATGAATTTAATTGTAGAATTACATTGGAAGCTAATATCAAGTAGTTATACAAGATGGTTGTTCTCTCGTAATAGTAGTAAAGGTGTGTAAGCTTTCATTCAAATGTACTATACACTATTTCTCTTCATAAACCCAAAGCTACATGATATCATAAGACACATGAAATGGCACCATTAATTTTTTTTGTTGTGTCATGGAAAGAGTTCCACCTTACAATATTTATCTTCTTTATGGTTGTGTACTCTTGTAGATAAAATTGAAAAGTGAATTAACATCATGTTTGTCACTCTTTTAATCTTGTTTTGGGTAAGATTTAATTATACCTCAAGCTACAACAAGGCCAAACTCAATTGAGTTTTGGTATTCCTAATGTAAATGGTCATAGAGGCCTAGATAAATAGTCACCTTAAATACAATCTCTTATCTTGACTTCCATTCCTATGAGTGATGTTCTAGTATTATAATTTTCATGTAGAAAATATACTAATTGTGGAACTACTTGACCTATTATGGATAAAGAGACTTAATTTATTATTAATAGAAATGATTATGAATTGCTACGAATTTTTTTATTTCAATAATCAAAGTTAGGTTAGTTTAGGTAACTTTGACATAACTTGCTAAAATGTAAATGATGGAGGCTAGAGTGATGTTAATTATTTTTGAAACACAATTGTAGTAAACCAAGTTAAGTTTGAATGTAAATAGTCATGTTTTATTCAATCATTAGAATCCTATTTGTTTATGACAATGATTGGCAAGGATTCAACACCTTAAATTTTAAGATCATATTATGACCATCTTGTTGATGCAAGCCAAAGTAAGTGTTATCTAGCAGATGCAAACCAAAGCAAGTTGAGGTAAGTAAATATAGTTGTCATGAAATGGATAATGTTGTATATATATCATATATATATATATATATACTAATTACTTCATGACATACTAACAATGTTAAAAATTGTGTGAATGTGTAAATATACAATGGGAAAAGTGTGCAAATATGTAAATAGCTAATGGTGGAATGAGAGGATCACTAAGACCCCAACTACCCTACTTCACATTATGAAGTGGTGTGCTTATTATGGTGGTAGCGCCTATTAAAATGTTAGTATATAGTGTGAGTAAATATTTAAAGTGTCCTTCATTATGTGAAATGGTAAATTAAGAGGAAGGTGTGGAAAATATGTCTGAAGTCTTAAAATTGTGGGTAGATGTGGAAACCTATAGGAAAGTCTTTAACCAAATTTCAAGCATAAGAAAAGGGAGAATTAATGTTGTTGTGGGAATTTTGAACCCCCAACTTAAGTACTTAGGGATAGGGTACCTTAAGAGGGAAAAAAAGGTGGTTGGGGGTTGGAGAAGGGGACTGGTTGGTTTGGAAGGAAAAAAAAAAGAGGAAAGGGGAGAGGTAGCTGGTCTAGGATGTCATTGTAGCCTACTGTCCTAAGAGGTAAGTTTTCTATGTGAAAAAATTCCTTTTGTTTCATGCTCTCTTGTGTGTAAGTAAACTGGTCTTGGGGTTCCTTGTTTAAGTATGAAAGTCTTCCTTAGGGTTTTGGTTGATCCTCTTGGCTCAAGGGAATGGTGATACCCTGCATGGCTTTATGACCCATTAAGGTCAGGTGGAGAGAATTCTCCTCCATTATCTTTTTGGTTGACAGAAAAAGGATAGCTAAAATATTTCTCCATCTACATTGTTTATGGCTCTGTGTTTCAAAATTTATGTGAATAAATTATGTATTATTACTCTATGTACAAAGAAATCTCAAGTGTAAGAGAATATTGAAGTATTGTGAATGTTTGTACTGTAATACTAAATACAACCTTTAAAAAAGTGTGAATCTATCTTCTTTTTGTTAAATAAATACCAGTAAACATAAAATAAGTGTGCATTTTCATTTCAGTGTTATTTATTTACCTTTTGTGGTGATAAATTTCAAGAAGAACAATGTAAAGAAAATAAGACTAAACTGTTATATGCATTCTTTTAATCTCTTGTATGCTATCTACAATGATTTCTTCCATACAAATATAGTAAAATAATTACATAGAACCGTAGGAAGCATTATTAGTGTATTTCATGAAAAGGGTCCCTTGTCTTACATGGGTCATTATTGGCTTACTTTCTAAGATCTCCATCTCGCCATGCATTTTCAAGCTACCTAAACAAAGGGCTTCATTTCTCATTCTTACTTGTTATCCTTGCATATTGTGGTTAAAACACCCCTGCACATACTAGACACAAATAATATTTTACTAATGTTTTGTCAGAATAAAGATATTATATAAAAAATGTATATATACAATAACATACAATAAATAATAATATAAATAAATAAATAAAAATATTATTTATGAATATAAATAAAACAAATATATATATATATAAGCACAAGAGGAGGGGGAACCCCTCCCCTCATAGTTTGTAGCCTGTAGAGGAAGGGATATCCCCTCCCTCTACCCATAACCACTGGAAGTAAGGCACGACCCTATGTGGGAGCCGCTACCCCTTGCAGGGGTGCAACCCATTAGGGCTCGATCCTTCGGAATTTGTTTTTTTTAATGAAAAATCTAGAAAAAAAAAACATCCTCGTTCATGAAAACCGGGTAAAACTGAAAAGATGCCATGCACTACCCAAGGGGAAAACAACTAGATGGCATAAAGATTCAACAACCCTTATCCTCTAAGTTCTTCTAGAAGAGTTATAATTTAGGACTAACACTAAATCCCAAAACCCACAATGCAACTTGACGACATAGCAACAAAAGCATTCAAGTCATTAATCAAATCTAATATTTGGATTTCCTAAATCCATACTCATTGAATAGGTAGTTTTGAAAAAGTCAAAGACATGATAACTAGATCATCTAAAATAATCATAACCCCTATTTTCCTTTTCATTATTGAAAATCTAAAACAATTAAACTTACTTCCCTTTACTGAATACAAAGAATTAAATCCTTTAAGATAATCATGAGGAAGATACTACTTTTGGATATACTAAATCCATATCTCTTTCATAATCCAAACACAATGATTCAATTAATCTAAATAGAAATTAATAAATAACATAATTGATTGCCTCATCAATAAAACAACTTCTTAATTTACTTTTAAATTGACACAAATCCATGCAAGTAAACTCTTTCCATTTCCTAACCAAATCTTACACCTCATTCAATTTTCTATTTAAAACATTCAATCACTTTAACATATTGTTTCTCTATCCATTTTCCATATACACTAATCAATCCATTTTTAAATCTCTATTCAATAATACATTGCATGCATCTCATATTAATAATTGAAAATACTCATGGATATATATATACATTTCAATATGTTTTCTTCAATCATATTAACAAAATAAATATTTCCTTTTAAATCAAGTAATTACTTCTATTAAAAAAATATCTTTCTCTATACATTTTCTACACATACTAATCATTTCTTTTAGAACACTAATAATACCCAATTTGCAAACAACAGAATAAAATAAGATAAAATATTATTTATTCTCTCAAATGGATATATACCTTCAATATATAAATACTAAATATAAATTAATATATTTAAATATATTTAATCATTAACATATCTTCTATTTTTTACAGAATATCAAATTGTTTAATTCAAAATAAAATATCCCTTATCATCAATTTTCCAAAATATAAATATATTTATATATATATTTTCAATTAAATCAAATTAATAATTGGACCTTTTACACGTGAATTTAAATTCCACAATTAAATTTTATATTATGGATTCTTTAAAACATATATTTAACTCCTTCAATTAAATTTTAACATGCCATTTTAAAATAAACAATAATCTCCTATACGTTTATAATTTTAATTCCACTAATCTAATATACAAATTTTATTTAAAATAATATAAATAAATAGAATACTTTAGTATTATAAATTATAATATAAAATATTATTAAATAATATTTTAATATTATAATAATAATACCTAAAATATTAATATTTATAAATATCAATTTATTATTATTTTATTTTCAGAATAGCCATGGAAAAATAATTTAACAGCAGTCTCATGTTTCAAGGATAACTGTCATGGCCTGTGTGGGATTACAAAAACATTGCTTTTTATTAAATCGGTTATTTCATATCATGTAGTGATTTGTATATTTTCCTTTGAACTTGTTTCAGTTACATAATATGAAATAACTAAATGAAACTATTTAAAGCACTATGTTTTGTAATCATGAAAATAGCAAGAATATACTTGAAGCATAAACTGTAGAAAATGTTTAGCTTCAAAACTTGATAAATATTTCAATGTTTTTTTTTCTTATCTGATTTTCTCAAGTGTAAATTTTTTTTCTCACCCCAGTTTAATAACTGCTTGATAAAACTTTAGTAATTTAGCTGGTAGCTAAAAATTAGTAACAATAAGACTCACTTAGAGGAATCCTTAAATATTCTTAAAACCACTCACTATGTTTCCTAAGGCTAAATAAAGTTGCTTAAATTTTTCAAATGTTCAACTATACAATCTACAATATTTTATTTAATTATTCTAGGCTATACCTCACCACTCCCAACAACTAAATAAATTGCATTTTTCTTTAAATTCCAATAATTTCCTATCAAGGACTAGGGTCACAATGGTGGAAAAATTTTACGGTTCAGAAATCATAGATATTAAGACACCTTACATTATTTAGACCCTAGCTTATTAGGCTCCTATTAACATACTTCACATCATCACTTTCTTTTTCCAAAGTTTGAGATGGGGAGTGTAGGTTGGTTATGAATTCTTTATATATAGATATATATTCCTAATCACTCTTATTCATTAAACTATCATATTTTTTCATAGTTACATCATCTATAAGAACATAATTATCTTGTTAGAATCATCTTCACAAAAAAAAATTCATCTAGTTACTCATTATTAGCTAATCTATTTATAAGGTTAAATTTTGTCTCATAATTTCTTTAAATTTCCCAACATATGATGGTTACTTATAATTCGATTTCAATACTCAAATATAAGGTAGCCCACAATAGTTACTAAATGCCCCTCAATTCTGATGGTTTGATTGTTACTTGAGGATTTTTACATCTTGCCAATGTACATAATAGCTAAGACATGTATTATTCCTAGAGTGCATAGTTTTGCAACCCTAGCTCTGATGTCAAATGTCATGCCCACATTTTAATGTGGAACTAACACAACAAGTCCACTGGTTTTTTTTGTTTAAACATAAGTCACAACCTAACATACACCTAACCAACCACCATAGCGCACACAAATACTAATGTCCAACAATATTTGATAGTTTTACATTTATTGATGACTAAATCCTTATTAAGGGCTTGGTAACTCGAACACTAGCCTTCACATTTTTGTAAGGAATCTTAATATCTTGGCTTGCTCAATTTAATTTAATTGGAAAGAGTTGACTCGCATAAAAATATTTCAATAGTCACATGGATTAAGAGCTTGATAACCATAACACTCATTATAAGATTCTAAATTATCCATCGAGATAACTTGATAAAATTACTAGGTTGGTTTGGTCTAATCTTTCAACTAATTGAATAATAACAAAAGTAATATTGTGCATTGAACATATAATCCTAGAGTCACACCAACGTTATCCTCTAACAAATTATTAATGGTAAGATGGTATATAATTTAATAATGAGGGTGTCATTCTTAATTTGATTATCTTAAATTGGTCAATGATAAGATTCCTAGCGAAAACTTACACATCAATCCAAAATGGTAATAAAGATATTTAATCTTCTACTTACCATAATAATGATGTTACTCTTTTTATCATTTTATTTTTTATATTTTAGTAACATATACATAGTTCACATCATCATTACTTGGCATTAGTATTAACATTTCCCTACATATCTATAATGGTATTACTCACTTGTAGTTACCAACAAAAAAAAGATCCATGAAATTTCCTCCAAGTTTAGAGGTCCTTTCTCCCTTTTGAAATCCAATGTTAATAATAGCAATAACATCTACACTATAATTAATGCTAGTAATATTGTTTCCTTTAGCAAAAGTAACAATTTTTACATTTAGAGCATTAATAATAATAGTAACACTCGGGTCACCTATTAGTCCTAGGTTAAGATATTAATTGTCATTAATGTTATTTATAACATGCCCATTGCATTTTCTAATAACATTAATAGTCTCAATATTAATACTTCTTCCATGATTAATAGTAAGATTAATATTACTTCCACTTGTTTATTGAAATTACTAATATTAGTATTCTTCTCTAATTTAATTCTAATATTACGTTACCATTTTACTAATAATATTAAAGTAAATATTACACATTAAGATCAATGTTAACAATTTAATTATTGATAAATAACCATTTCTTCCAATGTTTAAACTTACTATTCAATAATGTTAATATATCTTCCTGCAACCATATCGATATTATTATGATGAGAATTACAATATTCCTCAAACCTTGAATTTATTATTAATTATAATATTACTCCTTAATAATTGTATTATGATCTGAGATTTTTTTTTTTTTTATATTGCTAATAACATCATCATTTATTATTTTGAATAGTGATATTATTATCAATTACACTCATCCTAATAGTAGTATTGAAACCATTATAATTAATAATTTTAATGCTAATGCTAACACCATTATCTTTTACAATATTAATATTAATATATCACTCAATTGATATTAACATTAATGTAATATTTTAAATTATTTATAAGTGTACCATTGTAATTAATAGTGCTACGGCTAATGTCAATATGAAGCTCAAAAACAATATTTTAAAATTATCTCTTCTTTTATTTTATACGGCCCTATCGATTTCCATTCATGTTAATATGAAACCAATCTATGTTAAGAAGAAACCTTAAAAAATCAAGGCATATTGCACTTCCGATTTACTTATTTTAATGTATTGCATAATAGTATTATTATGCATGATGATTATTATATTAGTGAGTAAGATCCGTTGAAAATGGGCTCATCAAGAATTTATTGATTCATGACATAATAGTGACAAATGCTTGTGTTTATTTAAATATAACCATAACTCCCTGACCAAATAGTTTATGTGATGCTATTAGCCTTAAGCTGGCATGAAAGGAAACCCTAAAATCTATCTTGTTTCACTTTAATTTCATTTTTTTCTTTGCATATTCTTCTCATTGCTTGGGCGTTGTCGTCAAGGAGGTTCTTGGTAAATTTAGGGCAATGCTACAAGTTTGTTTTTTTCCTCCTCATTGATATTCTTAGAGCCATGAGAGGGGGGAGGTCAACCTAATATCTACTACTAGTTTTGTTCATTTTATTGATGCCATTAATTTTGGTTATTTGCTCAAGGATTCACCTCTGAAAGGTTTTCTAAAAAAAAATTGTTGGGGTTTTGTCTTGTTTTCTTGTAGTCTTAGGCCGTGTATTGGATAATAATGGCTCACATCCTTTTTTTCATCTAGTTGAACATGCCACAACCTATTTTTCCTTAGGAGGGATTTGTTTTTTTTTTTCTAGTTTTTTCATCAAAAAAAAACAAATTCCAAAGGATCGAGCCCTAATGGGTTGCACCCCTGGAAGGGGTAGCGGCTCCCACATAGGGTCGTGCCTTACTTCCGGTAGTTGTGTGTAGAGGGAGGGAATATCCCTTCCTCCAAAGGCTGCAAACTGTGAGGGGAGGGGTTCCCCCTCCTCCTATGCTTATATATATATATATATATATATATATATTTTATTTTTTTTGTTTTATTTATATTCACAAATAATATTTATATTTATTTATTTATATTATTATTTATTGGATATATACATTTTTTATATATTATCTCTATTCTCACAAAACATTAGTAAAATATTATTTGTGTCTGGTATGTGCAGGGTGTTTTAACCACGATATGCAAGGATAACAAGTAAGAATGAGAAATGAAGCCCTTTGTTTAGATAGCTTGAAAATGCATGGCGAGATGGAGATCTTAGAAAGTAAGCCTATAATGACCCGTGTAAGACAACGGACCCTTTTCATGAAATACACTAATAATGCTTCGTACAGTTCTATGTAATTATTTTACTATATTTGTATGGAAGAAATCATTGTAGATAGCATACAAGAGATTAAAAGAATGCATATAACAGTTTAGTCTTATTTTCTTTACATTGTTCTTCTTGAAATTTATCACCACAAAAGGTAAATAAATAATGTTGAAATGAAAATGCACACTTATTTTATGTTTCCTGGTATTTATATAACAAAAAGAAGATAGATTCACACTTTTTTAAAGGTTGTATTTAGTATTATAGTACAAACATTCACAATACTTCAATATTCTCTTACACTTGAGATTTCTTTGTACATATAGTAATAATACATAATTTATTCACATAAATTTTTAAACACAGAGCCATAAACAATGTAGATGGAGAAATATTTTAGCTATCCTTTGTCTATCAACCAAAAAGATAATGGAGGAGAATTCTCTCCACCTGACCTTAATGGGTCATAAAGCCATGCAGGGTCTCACCATTCCCTTGAGCCAAGAGGATCAACCAAAACCCTAAGGAAGACTTTCATACTTAAACAAGGAACCCCAAGACGAGTTTACTTACACACAAGAGAGCATGAAACAAAAGGAATTTTTTCACGTAGAAAAATCACCTCTTAGGACAGTAGGCTACAATGACATTCCTAGACCAGCTTCCTCTCGCTTTCCTGTTTTTTTTTTTCTTCCAAACCAACCAGCCCCCTTCTCCAACCCTCAACCTTCTTTTTTTCCCATCTTAAGGTACCCTATCCCTAAGTACTTAAGTTGGGGGTTCAAAATTCCCACAACAACATTAATTCTCCCTTTTCTTATGCTTTAA
Organism: Sequoiadendron giganteum; assembly: GCA_007115665.2. Classification (NCBI taxonomy): domain Eukaryota; kingdom Viridiplantae; phylum Streptophyta; class Pinopsida; order Cupressales; family Cupressaceae; genus Sequoiadendron; species Sequoiadendron giganteum. The sequence continues at coordinate 361,141,994 of CM021102.1, read as the reverse complement.
ATTTAGTTAAAGACTTTCCTACAGGTTTCCACATCTACCCACAATTTTAAGACTTCAGACATATTTTCCACACCTTCCTCTTAATTTACTCTTTCACTTAATGAAGGACACTTTAAATATTTACTCACACTATATACTAACATTTTAATAGGCGCTACCACCATAATAAGCACACCACTTCATAATGTGAAGTAGGGTAGTTGGGGTCTTAGTGATCCTCTCATTCCACCATTAGCTATTTACATATTTGCACACTTTTCCCATTGTATATTTACACATTCACACAATTTTTAACATTGTTAGTATGTCATGAAGTAATTAGTATATATATATATATATATGATATATATACAACATTATCCATTTCATGACAACTATATTTACTTACCTCAACTTGCTTTGGTTTGCATCTGCTAGATAACACTTACTTTGGCTTGCATCAACAAGATGGTCATAATATGATCTTAAAATTTAAGGTGTTGAATCCTTGCCAATCATTGTCATAAACAAATAGGATTCTAATGATTGAATAAAACATGACTATTTACATTCAAACTTAACTTGGTTTACTACAATTGTGTTTCAAAAATAATTAACATCACTCTAGCCTCCATCATTTACATTTTAGCAAGTTATGTCAAAGTTACCTAAACTAACCTAACTTTGATTATTGAAATAAAAAAATTCGTAGCAATTCATAATCATTTCTATTAATAATAAATTAAGTCTCTTTATCCATAATAGGTCAAGTAGTTCCACAATTAGTATATTTTCTACATGAAAATTATAATACTAGAACATCACTCATAGGAATGGAAGTCAAGATAAGAGATTGTATTTAAGGTGACTATTTATCTAGGCCTCTATGACCATTTACATTAGGAATACCAAAACTCAATTGAGTTTGGCCTTGTTGTAGCTTGAGGTATAATTAAATATTACCCAAAACAAGTTTAAAGGAGTGAGAAACATGATCTTAATTCACTTTTCAATTTTATCTACAAGAGTACACAACCATAAAGAAGATAAATATTGTAAGGTGGAATTTATTCCATGACACAACAAAAAAAATTAATGGTGCCATTTCATGTGTCTTATGATATCATGTAGCTTTGGATTTATGAAGAGAAATAGTGTATACTATGTTTGAATGAAAGCTTACACACCTTTACTACTATTATGAGAGAACAACCATCTTGTATAACTACTAGACATTAGCTTCCAATGTAATTCTGCAATTAAATTCATTCTCCAAAGGCATGATTTAAACTCATACCATTTTAATATTATACCCATATTTTACCGAATCACAAATATGTAATAAACATTTAATCATTTTGAGGTTCATCAAGTGATTCACATCCTACACAAAAATATTCCTCACATTCATCATATGTAAAACCATTTATGACCTATAAAACAAAATACTTATCTAACTAGAATTATGGAATGCATCAATTTAACCTTCCTAGTTATAGTAATAGAGATTATTGAAGGATAAAAATGGGTGGTAACTATTACACCTAGGGTTGGGCTTCAAAAAATGAAAAATATCTTTTTTTCATATCACAAATTTTTGGACAACCATGATCCTGCATAGAACCTTGAGTCAAGCTTTGCTAACAATGCTCAAATCACCTTACAAATTAGAATTACTTCCCCAAAAGCAGTTCCTCTATTATCTATATAGAAATGATAGTCCAAATATAGAACTCAATACCTTCACACTAAGTCCTTTAAGCCTTACTCCAACAATGTCTTAGCACATACTAGTTTACATAATGCAAGCTCATGCACAAATAAATTATAATTTCTTGATCTTATGCATAATTGAAATGCCTCATTTTTATATATCTTTCACATTCCCATTCATATTCCTTGGTGTCATCCCAAGTTCCTATGCTAATCTAGTGACTCAAATTGGTCCTTTGTCATCTAACGATTACAATGGATATTGTGAACCCTAGGTGGATCCCATTATTTAATGCAAACCAAAAATTATAATGTTGAGTGCATAATATTTCAATAAGAAACTCCAACATCATTTATCTCAACCCATAAGTCCAACTCAAGCCCCAATTATTAAATTTATCCTTATCATACTTGTGTCATTAACCAAGGAAACCCCATTTTTTAGTCATGTCATAGATCCATGCACTACATTTTTTGGGGTCTAATCCTACTTAGAGCCCTTGTGTACACATTGTAAATCACATGCAAACTTATCAAGACTCATATACAATGGGACTCTACAACCTTGGTAGCATTCACTCACTTATATTTCCTAATTAAAGATTCTCATCTACATGCCAAGCAGTTCAATTTCATACAAAACTTCAGCTTTGAGATTTTGCATGTGGTAATATCATTTGTTTTTAATTTTTTGTTCAATAATTATTTATAAAATCACCAATATTTCTCAATCTATATCACACATCTCAAGATTATCATTTTCTCCTTCATTTCTAGGAGAGCTATAAGCTTTCTTCTCTATATAATTTATTACTTTTATTGTAATGTGTTTTACATTATTTAATCAAGACGACGGACTACAGAAAATTATGTTGAAATGTGTACTCGCAGGCCTAGACCAATTTTTGGTATCTACACCCCCATTTTTAAATTATATACCATCTTACAGTTAATAATTTGTTAGAGGATAACGTTGGTGTGACTCTAGGATTATATGTTCAATGTACAATATTAATTTTTTTATTATTCAATTAGTTGAAAGATTAGACCAAACCAACCTAGTAATTTTATCAAGTTATCTCGATGGATAATCTAGAATCTTATATTGAGTGTTATGGTTATCAAGCTCTTAATCCATGTGACTATTGAAATATTTTTATGGGAGTCAACTCTTTCCAATTAAATTAAATTGAGCAAGCTAGGATATTATGATTCCTTACAAAAATGTGAAGGCTAGTGTTTGAGTTACCAAGCCCTTAATAGGGAATTCAGTCATCAATAAATGTAAAACTATCAAATATTGTTGGACATTAGTATTTGTGTGCGCTATGGTGGTTTGTTAGGTGTATGTTAGGTTGTGACTTATGTTTAAACAAAAAAAACTGGCGGACTTGTTGTGTTAGTTCCACATTAAAATGTGGGCATGACATTTGACATCAGAGCTAGGGTGGCAACACTATGTACTCTAGGAATAATACAGGTCTTAGCTATTATGTACATTGGCAAGATGTAAAAATCCTCAAGTAACAATCAAACCATCAGAATTGAGGGGCGTTTAGTAACTATTGTGGGCTACCTTATATTTGAGTAATGAAATTGAATTATAAGTAACCGTCATATGTTGGGAAATTTAAAGACATTATGAGACAAAATTTAACCTTATAAATAGATTAGCTAATAATGAGTAACTAGATGAAAAAAACCTTGTGAAGATGATTCCAACAAGAGAATTATTTTCTTATAGATGATGTAAATATCAAAAAATATGATAGTTTAATGAATAAGAGTGATTAGGAATATATATCTATATATAAAGAATTCATAACCGACCTACACTCCCCATCTCAAAATTTGGAAGAAGAAAGTGATGATGTTATGTATGTTAATAGGAGCATAATAAGCTAGGGTCTAAATAATGTAAGGTGTCTTAATATCTATGATTTCTTAACCGTAAAAATTTTCCAGCATTGTGACCCTAGTCCTTGATAGGAAATTATTGGAATTTAAAGAAAATTGCAATTTATTATTTGTTGGAAATGGTGAGGTATAGCCTAGAATAATTAAATAAAATCTTCTAGATTGTATAGTTGAACATTTGAAAAATTTAAGCAACTTTATTTAGCCTTAGGAAACATAGAGAGTGGTTTTAAGAATATTTAAGGATTCCTCGAAGTGAATCTTATTGTTACTAATTTTTAGCTACAAGCTAAATTACTAAAGTTTTATCAAGTAGTTATTAAACTAGGGTGAGAAAAAAATTTACAATTGAGAAAATTAGGTAAGAAAAAAAAACATTGAAATATTTATCAAGTTTTCAAGCTAAACATTTTCTATAGTTTGTGTTTCAAGTATATTCTTTCTCTTATTCATGATTACAAAACATAGTGCTTTAAATAGTTTCATTTAGTTATTTCATATTATGTAACTGAAACAAGTTCAAAGGAAAATATACAAATCACTACATGATATGAAATAGTCGATTTATTAAAAAGCAATGTTTTTGTAATCCCACACAAACCATGACAATAACTATTCTGAGATATATAAAACAACAAGTAAATAGAGGAAAATAAAATGCATAAAATCATATATGGGACCCATCATTTCCTCATGAATGATGAATCCCATTGTTGGATGTTGTCGCAGCATCGTTGAAGTTGTCCAGTTGCTGCTCCAAGATAGAAATCTGCAAGAAGAGGAGATGTTAGAGCTTAACGTTCCATACAAATATCATGCATTTCTAATCAAGGAAATACTTGCTACTTTATAACTGATTAGGAATGGAAAAATGAGCAGCTGAATCCAAGATATCCAAAGGAAATTATCAAAAGAACATTAATTGCACTATGTTTATCAAACTTGTTTATTCATTATGGAGGTACACGAACATATTTCATTACTAGTTCATCATCTTCAATATTTTAGCATGTGATGTAAAATTTGGCTCCCACAAGGGTTGAGCCCAACATGTTTTCCCTTAACTTCAAGAGGGGTTTTGAGAACGAAAATACTTTCACAAATGTTCAAAATGAAACAACCTTTTTGCATTTCTTATGAGAGATCACAAAACAATACAAGATTAGTTGATTCATTTACCATTCATGACAATCAGATTCAGAAATCCAAGTGAAAATGAAGATCACAAATGAGTAAGGAATCTTTCTTGAATGTTCAAAATAATGTAGAATAGAAATTAATTGCACTGTATTTCAATATCATATTGTTGCCATGTTTCACATATATGTTGTTTACATTGATAGGGAAGTAAAATAGGTATTTTTGTTAATTTTTTTTATAGTGTTCAATATTCCACAAAAGGTGTCATCATAAACATAATGTCTTATAAATAGTATCTGCATATAGGTGTGATACACAAAGGAGCACATGGTCATAAGGTGATAGTGAACAGGCATATATAATCAAGGCTCACAATAATGGGACAACAAACAAATGTATAAATACACTTCAATGTGTTTTTTCTATTAATAGTTGAAAATGAAAACAACAACAATAGGAAGAGAAAAAGAACTACCATTAATCGTTTGTGTAGTGCATAAAGATCAATAGAGGTTTGTATGTGCAAAATGAAAATTCTAAAGGAAACAATATTTTACATTCAAATAGAAATATTGAAGCATAATGGAACACAACCTGGGGATTATGAATCGTTTTTCTACAAAATAAGCAGAGTCTAAGCGTTTCAAGCCCACAACCCTCTAATGAATAGATTTTCATTTATTTTTCTTTGGAAATAAGCAACAAATACAAAAGAAATACAGTTGCTTGAACTTGTACAATATTTCAAAGATAATTAGTGATGCATGAATGTTCATAGCCATTAAGGGTTTCTAAACCCAAAAATTAGTAAACCAAGTTTTCCATGGCGGCCAAGGCAAGAAAAATATCAACAAAGAAGAGTAAAACTGGAAAATGCATCAGAAAATTGCTCACAATCATGACCTAAAGGCCCAAAAATTCCTTAAAATGGACTTAATAATGCATCAGATCGATGGAAAACAACTTACCATCAAATTCTTGAAGGGATTCGACATCAAATAGAGAAGAAATCACTCTGAAATAGTAGGAAATAGGGAGGTTCGATCTTCAAATATCCAAACCCTACCCAACAACATGGCGGGGCACCATTTTATCCAAAGCTCAAAGTAAAAAATGAAGGAAAACTTTAGGGTTCGATAGCTTTTACACAATGCCCTAATTCAAATGAGTAGGATTTTTGACTTTTGTTTAAACATAAAAAGCATCACATTATTGCCAAGGTCTTGAATTTAAAGTCAATCGGCCAAGAGAATAAAGGGAGCTAGTATGTTTTGAAGGTGAACTTGTAAGTCAAGTTCTAGATCATTATTGTAATACACCTCCATTTTGCTTCTAATTTCATGTTGTTTATGCTTTGCTTGGTTTACAGCTACTGTGATACTGGACATATTTTTATTATGATATTTTGATCGCTACTCTTGAGCAACAAACTATTACTATGTGATGTGATTATCTGATTTGATTTTACATGCTTTGATGAATGAATGTTAACAGTAGAATTATCATGTGATTATTTATGAAACTATTGTTATTATGATAGTGTCAGTCTTTGATGAGTGTATTGGTGAAGGAGACGGAATTGCATCACCCGCTTACGAGCGCCCTGCGATTCTGAGATTTCTTCTTCACGGTGTGAACTATATACTGCATATATTATGTTGATTATTGGATTACAGGTTGCAGGTACATGACATCAACTCCACCTGGTTCCACAGGTTTGAGCATGTCGATCCAATGGTTAAGTTGAATGGGAGATAGTAGCTTGGTAACATGTGTCAGGTCTACACCCTAGCCTTAGTGTGTCATCCGTTCTAATGTTTGAGTCATGTTGTATCCTATTGGATGTTATGTTATGTTTTGAAATGTGTTGAACCTTTAAATAGTTCTTTTGAAAATTTCATTGGCTGGAAGAAATGTTTATTTTATAGTATATTAATGTTATGCTTATTGGTTAATTTTAAAATGATTATTGAAATTAAACTTAAATTAATTAATTAATTAAATTTAAATCTCAAGGATTAAATTTAATTATTAAATAATTTTAAGTAAGTTAATTAAAGTTAAATTATTTATTTAATTAAATTTAAATCTCAAGAGATTGGATTTAGTTATTAGATAATTTAATAATAATTAAGGAAGTGTATTTGATTATTATATTAAATTAAATCAAAAAAGGGAATTATGTGAAATTGAAATTTTAATTAAAAGTCAAAGTTAGGGCCTTTCAATAAAAGGGAAATGAAATTAACTTGTAAATTCAATTTTTTCATTTGAAAGTGAATTAGGGTTACATTAGGTTATGTTTGGAATTGTTGTTTTATAAGTTTAGGGCAGAAAAATTTGGGGATTCTTCTATCTTCATTTTTTTTGGACAGGCGGGAAAATGGTTGGAGAAATTTTTTATGAAAGTTTAAGAAATTATTTCTGGTTGAGGAATTAAATTGAAAAGGGAGAGAAATTCTATGAAGAAGGTGGAATTGGTAGATTGAAGCTTGCTGGAAATTTCTTGGCATTGTGGGAAAAGAATTGTGAAGAGCTCAAAGGAAAGTCTGCATCAATAATCTTGGTGGCTGCAAATAACCAGGTTTTCTTTTTTTTATTTTCTTGTTGTAATATTCCTAGTTTAACCTAGTTTGTTTAAATTTGAAGAATTTTGCAAATGGGGAATTTTCTGGAAACCCTAGGTTAAACTCCATTAATTTGATATTCAGATTTATTTATTTTGGAAATGCAAACCCCTTTTAAAAAAAAAAAAAATGGTAGAAAAGAAAACCAGATCATTGAATCAATATTCTTGTGTTTTAGGAATTTTGAGAACACAAAGGAAAGGGAATGGTTTCATTTGTTTTCTGAATTTAACCTTTGTTTGGAAAGTTTTCAATGGTTGTAAAAGAAAATTATTTTTGATTGTTTATACATTTTTTCTTCAATTACCCTAGTATTGAAAATTCTGGAAAAAAAAATTACATATATAATAAAATACATTGCATATACCATTTTCTGGAAATGATATATGCAACCTATAGTATTATATATATAAATTTTTTTGTATTTTAAAATTTTATTATGCCATTCTGTTGGCCGCGTACGGCCTGGGCATATCGTACCTGTGTACGAATTTTATTTTGCCCGAATTTGTTTCATCCGCCGAAAATTTTATTTTGAATCTAAAAAAAAATTTATTGTTTGGTGGGGGGCTCGGCCCCCACCCCTTGTTTATTGGCGCAGTGGGTACGCGCAGTGCCCACTGGGCAGTGCGCCACCCGTACGGGGGACGCACTGTCCAATGGGACTGCGGCCCCCGCTACCCCGGCCGCTGTACGTTAGTACAGTCGGCGCAGGGTACGCCGACTGCGGGTGACCGTAGTCTGTGTACTGCGGACTGTCACATCCGCGTTTGTTTGTTTTTTTTTTTTTTTTTTTATTTTTATTTTATATTTGTTTTTTTTAATTTCGTTAACTTTTTTTATTTAATTTTGTTTTTATTTTATTTTATTATATTTTGTTTAATTTTTTTTTATATATATATTTGTATAATATTTAATTATTTTTATATATATAATATATGTATTTTTTTATATTATATTATATATGAATATATATATATAATATTTAATATACATATAGTTATGTATAGCATTTAATTAATATTATATATAGGATATATGAATTTTTAATTAAAGATTATTCTTGTATAATCGATTTATTGGATCAAGATGAAATAGTGATTTTAATAGTGCATATTACTATGAGGTGTTTCCTTCTTGTAAATGTGTATATTTTATACCTTGCTAAAACACGAGAGCATTCAGCAACTTAGACATTTAACTATAGTCGAACTCATTATTGCTCAGGATTTGATATAGTTGTAGAGATTACATTTTTAATAAAACATTGTTTGGTTGACATAAAGTCTTGAATGAATTATTTTACTTCGCTGCGAAGAGCATTAGATTAGGAACATGGTTTTAGAATAACCAAATGTAGCATTTCCTTTTCCAATGCATGAGTTCATTGATGTACCCTTTTACTGAATAATTTGTAAATGATTGTTGAGAAGTTGAGTTGTGAAGTCTTCCAGTTAAACGTGGGTCATTCCCTTGTTAAAATAATGTTTTTTGATTTCCTTGGGTAGTGTTACATTTATCTTGTCCTCCTGGGTATTGGAGTGGAATTCTTTGTATTGCCTCCTAGGATTGGAGAGAGTTTTATTGGTTCAATTCTGTAGCACTTGAGTAACCCTTGGAGTTAGTTTCATAGTGTGTTATCCAATTAGAAGAGTGGCTTTTGTTAGGGGCCGGAGCCCAAAGAGGTAAACCGGGAAACCTTCAGAAGTGATTTTAACAACTGAAAACTAAAGTAAATATACTTAGCAAATTAGGATGTAGTTCACTTTAACCAAGATAAATTAACCTCACTCACAGGCACAAGGGTTTGTTTAGACTTGGGGTGAGTGACAAGGCCTGGAATGGCAAGATCACTACCTTGTCCTTATGAAAGGTAGTTGATTCCGCTTGAGTTAGTATGAGTGCCGGGATTCGGTTGAGGTCACTAGGATTTCCGGAGCCTATGAAGAATGCCCAAAGGATATCTCATGACAAACCTTGCGATGACACTCTGTCTAGGATAACACTGTGTTTATGTTGTGCGTATGTTTCTTTAGCACACTTGATTATATTATGTCTGGAAGCAATGTAACCATGATTAGTGTTTGACTTTTGTGCATTTATGTAGTTGAGTCAGTTGGTATCTGTAAGAGTCTGCCTTTGGTTTGAGGTGGTAGGTTTCTCGTCCATGTTACTTGGTTACTATCTCCTAGCATGGGGGTTGGTCCTTCGGGTACCACATGGTTGGGTGGAACATGCACCATAACTGTTGGGTCCCCTTGATCTTCAGTACTTGGTGGCGAGTCTTCTTGATGGACATCTCTCTTTGCTTACTTTAGGATTCTTGTACTTTGTATCTCATGATGTAATGATATTGTTTACCCCTCTTGTGTATGAGGTGGATCTTGTAATATTCAGACTTATGTATTTGTACTCATTCCGGGAATGAGGATTGTAATAGACCTTGGTAACTGATTTATATAAATGAATGCTTAATCTTCATCTTGTACTTTTCTTTGATGTAAAATGTTATTACTTGTATATTTACTTTCAATTGAATTTTAAATGATGTAATGTAAATGGGGTTTTAAGTAATCTCAATTATGTAACCCTAGGGGAGGTTGTCAATTTAAGTTGAACATGTGGGTTTAATTCACTTCTTTTTCTTCTTTTAAAAAAAAAAATTAGTAAGCTTGTTTAGTGAATTGAAACTTCCTCTAGGGTTGCGTGGTGGGGCATTACAATCATTTAGAGTGTGATATTATTGCATGGTCAATTGAAGAAGTAGTCACTTGTTTTCTTTGCATGATTTTAAAAAAAAAATTAACGAAGTAATTAAATATTAAAGGTAAGTTACCTTAATATTTAATATGTAATGTATTAAGAATAGGACTACTACATATCAAATATTAAAATAATTAAATTGATTATCATCAATAATTAACCAAATAATTCTCTTTTTCCCAAGATCATGCAAGAAATACAACTGAAGTCAACTAATCATGCAAAGATTAAATGGAGTAAATGGTGGAGATTCCTGAGATAGCTTCAATTTCACATCAGTTTTGAGGATCATTTGATCATGCACAACATGGGGAGGATTTTACAACATTTAGAGTTCAAAGTTCAGTTTGCTTTAGGTGTGGGCCCTCTTTTTGAGGATTTTCTTCTTTGCTCGTGAGAGGATATTTTTGAGATATTTTTCACTTTCAATTAGCTTCTAGTTCCACCTCTTGGTGCATTAGGGTTTCCATCTTTTGTATATATTGAGAAAACACTTAGTCTTTTTCTTAATTCTTGTTTTCTACCTTTGCATTCTACAAAGAGACTATCTTGTAACTCAGCTTTTTATTTTTTAGTTGATTAATATACAACAGTACTCTAGTTTCAGCAATTTGCTTAGTATTTTGTATAATTTTCCTCAAGAATATTCAAAAGAAATAGAGTTTACCTTTGTATCTTTTGGTGTTTTGTATCTTTTAAGTGATTTGATGCAAGTTTATTGTGTTTCAAACTAGAAACCTTTAAATTTATGTCTCGTTTACTTATGCATATATACAAATAGTAGTTTATCACGGGTCATTAATTATGCTTTTAATGTTTATATTTTCTCTTAATTTGTGAAAACCTAGTTCTCCTTAGTGAGGTAAAATTAAGTAGATCTTTTTAGTGAAGCATTTATGTGATTAAGCTACTCGAGTTGAGTTGTGTTAGCAAATTTTCTAAGAATGTTAGTTGTGAATAAGTCTGCATTTAGTTTTCTTTGGTGCATCACCTCCTAAAATTAGCTTAGCATTAGAGTTTCGGGTATGTGCAGGATCATCATAGAAAAAATAGACCCTTAAGTGGCAATAAAATTCAAAAAATTAGAGTTAGGCAACTTGACATAAAAGTTTGAATAAGTTATCTATATTATTTCAGAAATATGTAAGAATAGAATATGTAGAAAATTGAATTTAGTTTCTAAACTACTAGGTTTATTTAAAAAAAAAAAAAATCCATTTGGTGAAAATTTGAAATTTCAATGCAGTAGTATTTAAATTTCAAGGAAAAAATAAGAAGTGGGTGTCTGTCTGACCATCCTAACCACAATAAAATGATAATATTTTTTTATAATATTTTAGATATAAGTAGGGGACTCATGTCCCAATGTGATGCATATATTTTTGTAAATTTTTTCCAAGTAAATAATTAATTATGAATTTTTTATTACAAATTTTAAAAAACATAAAAACTCGTATGTCTAACCACCTTAACTTGTTCAAAAATTCATGAAATTCAATTTTAATTTTTTAATCCTATAGTATGCAAAGCGTAGAATGTGATGCATGTTTTGGATTCAAAAAATGTGATATTGTTTGAAAGCTATAGATGTTTTTCAATCAGCCTATCAATCAGGACTTTAGTCGTAATTCAAGTAGAAAATGAATAATAATTATTTATTAAATTCAAAGTAAAGCATAATTTATATTAGTGGAAATCTAAGAATCTCCTTTAAAAACCCTTTTCGTTTCATCAATTTTGGGTAAAAAAAGGGTCGTCAACCACATGGGCCATCATATCACTTAGATATCGCCACTTTTTGGCCCATCATGATCCTGCACATACCCTTTCATTCAGTTTCATAGATTAATATTTATCCCTTTCCTCACACAAGTCTTTAGATTCTAGGAGATCAAAAGGGGAATGAATCCATAACCTGTAGGTTTGTCCTCATTATAGGGTACCCACAACTTGAGGATATTCTAATGTTTTATAGGATTGTAGAGCTTTACAACTTTCCATCATGGGTGCAATCCTATTGATAATAGTTTTTGGCATGCTTGATGGGACTCAAAACTGATTTTCAATCGAGTTAAACATAATTTTTCTTTGTTATTTTGGTATGCACAACAAAGTTTCAACCTTTTGAGGTAATATATACAAAAAAAATAGCATACCTCGCGACTCCATTCTTTGATTTTCAAGCAGATCTAATGTGAACACCATGGTAAGACAATTGCCTTTTGTTACATTCAATCTTGGCAGCCCATTACTGTTTGCTCTGCATGATGATATTTTAGTAGTAGCCTTGAAAGGCTTTATTTTCTTCACCAGTGAAATTCAAACTACTCCAATTGAACATATTAAGGATGTGGCTACATTATGTTTAGTCCATCATATTACACAGGAGAATGTTGCAATGGGGCTTTTGGTTGCATCTCTAAAGGGTAAGGAAATTCAGTGGTTTAGAGGATTTTTTGTAGGTTCAATTAATTCATGAAATTTGTTTGGTGAAGCTCTAAATAAATAGTTTGAAGACAAGTCAAATAACCTATCACTGATTGAACACTTGACTACAATGAAAAGAGCTCCACAGGAGTAAATGACTGACTTCAACTTTTGATTCCAAAGAACTTCGAACAGAATCCTAGCAACAGTAAGACCTTCACCACATCATGCTTTCTTATATTATCTTAGAGCAATGTATAGTGATATTGTTGTTATGATAAAATCTATGGGCTAAGTTACATTACCTACAATGTTTGATATTGCTATCAGAGCTAAAAAGAACCTTATTCAAGCTAGTAAAATAGTACCCATGCCTCCTATGCCTGTTTTTTCGGATATTAAGCCATTAATGTAGATTCAAATTCCTTGAAATGCCTGATTACCTGATGTTATAGCCTTAGGTTTTCAAATAGTAGTCCAAAATAATGTTGTTCCAACAAATTTAGACTTACTAGAGCTTAGGGGTACCCAATAGGAAATGGCTAAATTCTTTTAAAATTATACACCTTACCAATCCCCATACCAAATGAATAAGCCACCTTATCAAGTTGATTTTCAAGGACAGAGAAGAAATTACAATGTTAAACCTTTTCAATCGTATAATGGTCATGTTGCTAGCTCATCTAGAGAACTAGTAGTAGTACAAAATAATTTGGCGCAAGAGTACAATTGGTGTTATCTATGTAACCGGCCATAAAACTAGTCAATTTGCTCAAATGGCATGATAAATCTGTTTGAATTGTGTGCCTCAATCCCATTGGCCTAAACATATAAGAGAGCAATGTCGGTATGCTATTTTATATCTCTTAGAATAGTTACTGTCATGGCTTGTGTGGGATTACAAAAACATTGCTTTTTAATAAATCGGCTATTGCATATCATGTAGTGATTTGTATATTTTCCTTTGAACTTGTTTTAGTTACATAATATGAAATAACTAAATGAAACTATTTAAAGCACTATGTTTTGTAATCATGAAAAATAGGAAGAATATACTTGAAACACAAACTGTAGAAAATGTTCAGCTTCAAAACCTGATCAATATTTCAATGTTTTTTTTCTCACGCCAGTTTAATAACTGCTTGATAAAACTTTAGTAATTTAGCTGGTAGCTAAAAATTAGTAACAATAAGATTCACTTGGAGGAATCCTTAAATATTCTTAAAACCACTCACTATGTTTCCTAAGGCTAAATAAAGTTGCATAAATTTTTGAAATGTTCAACTATACAATCTACAAGATTTTATTTAATTATTCTAGGCTATACCTCACCACTCCCAACAACTAAATAAATTGCATTTTTCTTTAAATTCCAATAATTTCCTATCAAGGACTAGGGTCACAATGGTGGAAAAATTTTACGGTTCAGAAATCATAGATATTAAGACACCTTACATTATTTAGACCCTAGCTTATTAGGCTCCTATTAACATACTTAACATCATCACTTTCTTCTTCCAAAGTTTGAGATGGGGAGTTTAGGTTGGTTATGAATTCCTTATATATAGATATATATTCCTAATCAGTGTTATTCATTAAACTATCATATTTTTTGATATTTACATCATCTATAAGAACATAATTATCTTGTTAGAATCATCTTCACAAAAAAAATTTCATCTAGTTACTCAATATTAGCTAATCTATTTATAAGGTTAAATTTTGTCTCATAATGTCTTTAAATTTCCCAACATATGATGGTTACTTATAATTCGATTTCAATACTCAAATATAAGGTAGCCCACAATAGTTACTAAATGCCCCTTAATTCTGATGGTTTGATTGTTACTTGAGGATTTTTACATCTTGCCAATGTACATAATAGCTAAGACATGTATTATTCCTAGAGTACATAGTGTTGCAACCCTAGCTCTGATGTCAAATGTCATGCCCACATTTTAATGTGGAACTAACACAACAAGTCCACTGGTTTTTTTTGTTTAAACATAAGTCACAACCTAACATACACCTAACCAACCACCATAGCGCACACAAATACTAATGTCCAACAATATTTGATAGTTTTACATTTATTGATGACTAAATTCCTTATTAAGGGCTTGGTAACACAAACACTAGCCTTCACATTTGTGTAAGGAATCATAATATCTTGGCTTGCTCAATTTAATTTAATTGGAAAGAGTTGACTCCCATAAAAATATTTCAATAGTCACATGGATTAAGAGCTTGATAACCATAACACTCAATATAAGATTCTAAATTATCCATCGAGATAACTTGATAAAATTACTAGGTTGGTTTGGCCTAATCTTTCAACTAATTGAATAATAAAAAAATTAATATTGTACATTGAACATATAATCCTAGAGTCACACCAACGTTATTCTCTAACAAATTATTAACTATAAGATGGTATATAATTTAAAAATGGGGGTGTAGATACCAAAAATTGGTCTAGGCCTGCGAGTACACATTTCAACATAATTTTCTATAGTCCGTCGTCTTGATTAAATAATGTTACTTATTTAATTGCCTTTGTAACACATATTTCCTCTATTAATTAAATACCCTTTTTAATTAATTCATTAATTCATAATCATCCTTTATTCAACTTAATTAATTAAATAAATCATATTTATTTAATTATGTTGCGAACTAATTAATTCTTTCCCCTTTATCTATCAATTAAATAATTTATTATTTAATTCCCCTTTATCATACTTTTCCAACTATAATTAAATATCTTTATTTAATTATTCATTTAACCCCTTTTCATCTATAATTAAATATTTATTATTTAATTATTCATTTTATCCTTTTCAATAGCCAAATTAAATAAATTACTTTATTTATTTAATTAAAAGTCTCATATTTCGAATGTTGAATTAAATTAACATTTAATTCATTATTTAATTAATTATGTCACATTCCTCTAACATTCAGTTATCTCTTACATGCACTTATCGTCTGACTCGAGTTATCTCTATGAGAGAACTCTCTGTCACAACTAGTCGATTAACTAGTTCCAACTCATATGCATGATCTATATTTATTAATTAAATATCTTTGTTTAATGAACTAACTCAAGTTTGCATTCACATGCATTTATCATGCATTTATTCTCCAACTTCTAACTTTGGCTTTTGCATACAAAATCTATTTCTTTTAATTTTTGAAGATGAAGATTGGAACTCATGTTCTAAAATTAGTCTTTACCTGCAGTGGAACTCACGTTCTAACTCGCGTTCTATCTGTCACATAACGCATCGCATGGCATTCACCAATCTCATCCGTTGATCTCTCTTTCAATCTGAGCCAATCATTTGAAAGCACACAATCTATAAAATGGCCTATCATTATCATTGTTTCTCCTCCCGAAATCATTATACACTTTTGAGAAGAGAAACAATCCTTGATATTTTGCTGAGACACTCAACGAAGTTATGCTTGCATTCAAACACAGAAATCTGAGGGCAAGAATAACAATACAGCAAGATGGAGAAGGGCAATTGAGATAAATCGAGGAAGTATTTGCATATTCGGTGAGATCATTCTAGTTTTATTAGTTTAGATTAATCATGCTTACTTATCATTCTTTGTTGTTTTATTTAGATTAGAATTGATGTTTAATCTTGTGCAGCAGTTAGCATCTTCCACAATTCCAAAAAATCTAAGTTACATTTGGTGAACCCGACATATTCGACCATAACTTTTACAAGGACACATATTTTTTCATGAAAATTTGTTTGCGAGTAGACAACATTCTCAAGAGCTTTCACGAAAAAATTCAGATTTTTTAGTTATGTTTTGAATTTTTTGTACATTTTTTTGTTATTTTTCAGAAAATATCAATTTTGAGAGAAATTTGTCAAATTTTTTGGATATGTTTACATTTCTAGAAAGAGATTTAAATTTGAATAGGGGTCCGTTCTTTAGGTTTTAAATCTGGATAAATTGTTTTTATTCAAACAATAGATCTTTGAAAATTATGGTTTCACAGATATTTGCTTGAATCTCACAAAAAGTTACAGATCTATTCATGAAATTTTTTATGCAGATTTGAAATTATGTCAGGCACGTTTAATGAAAAAATAAGATTTTTTGGATCTGTTTTAAATTTTTAATAATTTTTTTATGATTTTTTAATAAAAAATTAATTTCAGGTGCAAAACAAACAATCTTTCAGATTTATTTACATTTTTGGAAAGATCTTTAAATTTAGGTATGGGTCTATTCTCTGTAGTTTTATTTTTACTATCAAAAATATTTCCAAAAATCAGATTTGTCTTGACTAGCTATTAGGGTTTTGGCTTTGTTCGGTTTGTGCATGTGCAGAAAAAAAAAATACTTCAAAGAACACATTGGATCAAGTGGACAAAAACAACTTGGAGCTAAATAAATTCTAAAGGAATAACATAGTGTTTGTAGGATGAAGCTTTGAAGACAATTAAAACCCAAGACAATTTTTCTGCAGGACGAAAGCTGAAGACTATGAACTACTGATAAATTGCATGTAGGACCTAATGCCTTGGTGTTAATTTATTTAAATAAGCTTTTGTTTGGTAGATAGATAATCATCGAGTGGGATTAAAATGAATTTTTTGTTTGATAGATAGAAAATTGTCATTTAGAATAAAAAGAACCACTGTCTTCTTTGTTTGGTCCTTTGCACATATCTGTAAACCCTTACGATTCAGTACACCGAAGTATCCTCTCCCCTTGCGCAGTCTTGCAATCCTGGGTGTAAGAGAAACGGTTGCTGACTCTAGAACTTAGGCCTGTCTTGGTGGGAAAAAGTACTCACCCCAAGACGACTCAAACCAGTAGCACGCTAAAGCCAAGCGACTTCCAACCGGTATATAAAAGTGGATTCTTGGGGAAACCCCAAGAATCACGCGCACTAATCCAATGAGATGGATAGAAATGGACTCTCGCCAACATTGGTTAGTGTCCCACGAATGGAATGCCTCAATTAAAAGCCTTGTTGTAGAGTTACCAAAATCCTATCTACTTGTTGGTGCAGCAGGTCGGACCTATGAAGCTGTCCTACAATCTTACGGTTTACGTGTAGAGATGAAAAGTATGCCATGGGAGATTCATGGGTAATGTAGCTTGGCTGCCTCGTATAATTGAGTGTCATGGAGGGGAGCCAGTGAGGTCAAGCTACTAATCATCCACCGTAAATATGCGTAGCTGAAGAAATCCAAGTAAGAATTCAACAAGTACTATCCTAGAAACCTAGGGTGTAAATGTTTTTCGAGTCTCAACAGTCTGTCGTCTTGATTAAATAATGTTACTTATTTAATTGCTTTTCTAACACATATTTCCTCTATTAATTAAATACCCTTTTTAATTAATTCATTAATTCATAATCATCCTTTATTCAACTTAATTAATTAAATAAATCATATTTATTTAATTATGTTGCGAACTAATTAATTCTTTCCCCTTTATCTATCAATTAAATAATTTATTATTTAATTCCCCTTTATCATACTTTTCCAACTATAATTAAATATCTTTATTTAATTATTCATTTAACCCCTTTTCATCTATAATTAAATATTTATTATTTAATTATTCATTTTATCCTTTTCAACAGCCAAATTAAATAAATTACTTTATTTATTTAATTAAAAGTCTCATATTTCAAATGTTCAATTAAATTAACATTTAATTTATTGTTTAATTAATTTTGTCACATTCCTCTAACATTCAGTTATCTCTTACATGCACTTATCGTCTGACTCGAGTTATCTCTATGAGAGAACTCTCTGTCACAACTAGTCGATTAACTAGTTCCAACTCATATGCATGATCTATATTTATTAATTAAATATCTTTGTTTAATTAACTAACTCAAGTTTGCATTCACATGCATTTATCATGCATTTATTCTCCAACTTCTAACTTTGGCTTTTGCATACAAAGTCTATTTCTTTTATTTTTTGAAGATGAAGATTGGAACTCATATTCTAACTCATGTTCTAAAATTAGTCTTTACCTGACGTTCTAACTCACGTTCTATCTGTCACATAACTCATCGCATGGCATTCATCAATCTCATCCATCTATCTCTCTTTCAATCTGAGCCGATCATTTGAAAACACAAAATCTATAAAATGGCCTGTCATTATCATTATTTCTCCTCCCGAAATCATTATACACTTTTGAGAAGAGTAACAATCTTTGATATTTTGCTGAGACACTCGACGAAGTTATGCTTGCATTCAAACACAGAAATCTGAGGGCAAGAATAACAGTACAGCAAGATGGAGAAGGGCAATTGAGATAAATCAAGGAAGTATTTGCATATTCGGTGAGATCATTCTAGTTTTATTAGTTTAGATTAATCATGCTTACTTATCATTCTTTGTTGTTTTATTTAGATTAGAATTAGTGTTTAATCTTGTGCAGTAGTTAGCATCTTCCACGATTCTGAAAATTCTGAGTTACATTTGAACCACTACCTCCTCATCATTCTCCCTTTCACTGGGGTATACCCTAACTTGTTTCATGCAGGGGCACAACCGGGGCATATTTTCTTTGACACAACATTGTACCAACATTGTATCAAAGAGGGGCAAACTGTAGATAGCGAAAATTGGTCTAGGCCTGCGAGTACACATTTCAACATAATTTTCTATAGTTCGTCGTCTTGATTAAATAATGTTACTTATTTAATTGCCTTTTTAACACATATTTTCTCTATTAATTAAATACCCTTTTTAATTAATTCATTAATTCATAATCATCCTTTATTCAACTTAATTAATTAAATAAATCACATTTATTTAATTATGTTGCAAACTAATTAATTATTTCCCCTTTATCTATCAGTTAAATAATTTATTATTTAATTCCCCTTTATCATACTTTTCCAACTATAATTAAATATCTTTATTTAATTATTCATTTAACCCCTTTTCATCTATAATTAAATATTTATTATTTAATTATTCATTTTATCCTTTTCAACAGCCAAATTAAATAAATTACTTTATTTATTTAATTAAAAGTCTCATATTTCGAATGTTGAATTAAATTAACATTTAATTCATTATTTAATTAATTATGTCACATTCCTCTAACATTCAGTTATCTCTTACATGCACTTATCGTCTAACTCGAGTTATCTCTATGAGAGAACTCTCTGTCACAACTAGTTGATTAACTAGTTCCAACTCATATGCATGATCTATATTTATTAATTAAATATCTTTATTTAATTAACTAACTCAAGTTTTCATTCACATGCATTTATCATGCATTTATTCTCCAACTTCTAACTTTGGCTTTTGCATACAAAGTCTATTTCTTTTATTTTTTGAAGATGAAGATTGGAACTCATGTTCTAAAATTAGTCTTTACCTGTAGTTGAACTCACGTTCTAACTCGCGTTCTATCTGTCACATAACGCATCGCATGGAATTCACCAATCTCATTCGTTGATCTCTCTTTCAATCTGAGCCGATCATTTGAAAGCACACAATCTATAAAATGGCCTATCATTATCATTGTTTCTCCTCCCGAAATCACTATACACTTTTGAGAAGAGAAACAATCTTTGATATTTTGTTGAGACACTCAACGAAGTTATGCTTGCATTCAAACACAGAAATCTGAGGGCAAGAATAACAATACAGCAAGATGGAGAAGGGCAATTGAGATAAATCGAGGAAGTATTTGCATATTCGGTGAGATCATTATAGTTTTATTAGTTTAGATTAATCATGCTTACTTATCATTCTTTGTTGTTTTATTTAGATTAGAATTGATGTTTAATCTTGTGCAGCAGTTAGCATCTTCCACAATTCTGAAAAATCTGAGTTACAGGGGGTGTCATTCTTAATTTGATTATCTTAAATTGGTCAACGATAAGATTCCTAGCGAAAACTTACACATCAATCCAAAATGGTAATAAAGATATTTAATCTTCTACTTACCATAATAATGATGTTACTCTTTTTATCATTTTATTTTTTATATTTTAGTAACATATACATAGTTCACACCATCATTACTTGGCATTAGTATTAACATTTCCCTACATATTTGTAATGGTAATACTCACTTGTAGTTACCAACAAAAAAAAGATTGATGAAATTTCCTCCAAGTTTAGAGGTCCTTTCTCCCTTTTGAAATCCAATGTTAATAATAGCGATAACATCTACACTATAATTAATGCTAGTAATATTGTTTTCTTTAGCAAAAGTAACAATTTTTACATTTAGAGCATTAATAATAATAGTAACACTCAGGTCACCTATTAGTCCGAGGTTAAGATATTACTTGTGATTAATGTTATTGATAACATGACCATTGCATTTTCTAATAACATTAATAGTCTCAATATTAATACTTCTTCCATGATTAATAGTAAGATTAATATTACTTCCACTTGTTTATTGAAATTACTAATATTAGTATTCTTCTCTAATTTAATTCTAATATTATGTTACCATTTTACTAATAATATTAAAGTAAATATTACACATTAAGATCAATGTTAACAATTTAATTATTGATAAATAACCATTTCTTCCAACGTTTAAACTTACTATTGAATAATGTTAAGATATCTTCCTACAACCATATCGATATTATTATGATGAGAATTACAATATTCCTCAAACCTTGAATTTATTATTAATTATAATATTACTCCTTAATAATTGTATTGTGATCTGACATTTTTTTTCTTTTTATATTGTTAATAACATCATCATTTATTATTTTGAATAGTGATATTATTATCAATTACACTCATCCTAATAGTAGTAATGAAACCATTATAATTAATAATTTTAATGCTAATGCTAACAATTTATTTTCCATTATCTTTTACAATATTAATATTAATATATCACTCAATTGATATTACTATTAACATAATATTTTAAATTATTTATAAGTGTACCATTGTAATTAATAGTGCTACTGCTAATGTCAATATGAAGCTCAAAAACAATATTTTAAAATTATCTCATCTTTTATTTTATGCGGCCCTATCGATTTCCATTCATGTTAATATGAAACCAATCCATGTTAAGAAGAAACCTTAAAAAATCAAGGCATATTGCACTTCCGATTTACTTATTTTAATGTGTGGTTGCTTAAATCTGCAAATATTAGTAACATGACAAAACTAACATTATAGAAATAAACAAACATATGAAATAATACTCCATGTTTCAAAAATGCAAACAAATGACAATAATGATCAAAAGCACATAAAACATGAAATATATCTATTCCATAGTGGATTGGTGCAACTTAGTGTTGTAGGAAGCTGCCCTTTCCCAGTCCTTTGATAAGCAAAATGCCAAATGATAGATGATGAAGAGCAAGATTGACTCTCAAATGAAGAGAGCAACCTTGCCTCAAGATAAAGTTGCTAAGAAAATGGTGTTGTGATGAGCAAGATTGATTCTCAAATGAAGAGAGTAACCTTTCAATGAGTAAGTGTTGTGTTGTTGTGGATGATTTGTGTTGAGATGCTTTGCATTTTATAGATTCAATATTAGGAAGATTGATAGATTTGGATGAATGTGGGATCATTCATGAGCCAATGACAAGATGCCACTTGTCAAAGTGTGAGAGGGTGAGGAATGTGCAAGTCTTGGCCAATGTGCCAATTTCAAATTTGAATTTTGGATGAAAAGACATGTTTAGGGGGGATGAAATGTGCAATAAATGCCATGTTGACTTGTGCAAATAGCATTTAAAACCTTGTTGGAAGGGACAAGTCCTTTTGGGGGGAAGATTCAAATTGGAAGAATATTCCATTTTGATTCCATTTTGAATGTAATTAGAGGAAATAATAAATCAAATAAATGATTTATTGGTGCAAGTGGGTGGGTTAGTTAGGAGTTTGGATTTGACTCTAGTTGAGTCAAAAGCTAGAGAATGATAATCATGATTAGAAGCTAATAAATGTAGATTAATTAACTTGGATGATATTAGGGGGTGAAATTTGATTAAATCAGTTTGATTTATTAAATCAAATGAGAAGAACATAAGGATTAAATAATTTGATTTATTTAATGAACCTTAGGAAATTAATCAATAAATTGTCTTAATTGATTAATAGGAGAATTCGATGCACGATGTTAGGTTTGCATGTCTACATAATGTATTGCATAATAGTATTATTATGCATGATGATTATTATATTAGTGAGTAAGATCCGTTGAAAATGGGCTCATCAAGTATTTATTGATTCATGACATAATAGTGACAAATGCTTGTGTTTACTTAAATATAACCATAACTCCTTGACCAAATAGTTTATGTGATGTTATTAGCTTTAAGCTGGCATGAAAGGAAACCCTAAAATCTATCTTGTTTCACTTTAATTTGATTTTTTTCTTTGCATATTCTTCTCATTGCTTGGGCGTTGTCATCAAGGAGGTTCTTGGTAGATTTAGGGCAATGCTACAAGTTTTTTTTTTTTCCTCCTCATTGATATTCTTAGAGCCGTGAGAGGGGGGAGGTCAACCTAATATCTACTACTAGTTTTGTTCATTTTATTGATGCAATTAATTTTGGTTATTTTCTCAGGGATTCACCTGTGAAAGGTTTTCTAAAAAAAAATTGTTGGGGTTTTGTCTTGTTTTCTTGTAGTCTCAGGTCATGTATTGGATAATAATGGCTCACATCCTTTTTTTTGTCTATTTGAACATGCCACAACCTGTTTTTCCTTACGAGGGATTTGTTTTTTTTTCTAGTTTTCTCATCAAAAAAAACAAATTCCGAAGGATCGAGCCCTAATGGGTTGCACCCCTACAAGGGGTAGCGGCTCCCACATAGGGTCGTGCCTTTCTTCCAGTAGTTGTGTGTAGAGGGAGGGAGTATCCCTTCCTCCATAGGCTACAAACTGTGAGGGGAGGGGTTCCCCCTCCTCTTGAGCTTATATATATATATATTTTTTTTTATTTATATTCACAAATAATATTTTTATTTATTTATTTATATTATTATTTATTGTATATATACATTTTTTATATATTATCTTTATTCTGACAAAACATTAGTAAAATATTATTTGTGTCTGGTATGTGCAGGGGAGTTTTAACCACGATATGCAAGGATAACAAGTAAGAATGAGAAATGAAGCCCTTTGTTTAGGTAGCTTGAAAATGCATGGCGAGATGGAGATCTTAGAAAGTAAGCCTATAATGACCCGTGTAAGACAACAGACCCTTTTCATGAAATACACTAATAATGCTTCCTACGGTTCTATGTAATTATTTTACTATATTTGTATGGAAGAAATCATTGTAGATAGCATACAAGAGATTAAAAGAATGCATATAATAGTTTAGTCTTATTTTCTTTACATTGTTCTTCTTGCCATTTATCACCACAAAAGGTAAATAAATAACACTGAAATGAAAATGCACACTTATTTTATGTTTCTTGGTATTTATATAACAAAAATATGATGGATTCACACTTTTTTAAAGGTTGTATTTAGTATTACAGTACAAACATTCACAATACTTCAATATTCTCTTACACTTGAGATTTCTTTGTACATAGAGTAATAATACACAATTTATTCACATAAATTTTGAAACACAGAGCCATAAACAATGTAGATGGAGAAATATTTTAGCTATCCTTTTTCTGTCAACCAAAAAGATAATGGAGGAGAATTCTCTCCACCTGACCTTAATGGGTCATAAAGCCATGCAGGGTCTCACCATTCCCTTGAGCCAAGAGGATCAACCAAAACCCTAAGGAAGACTTTCATACTTAAACAAGGAACCCCAAGACGAGTTTACTTACACACAAGAGAGCATGAAACAAAAGGAATTTTTTCACGTAGAAAAATCACCTCTTAGGACAGTAGGCTACAATGACATTCCTAGACCAGCTTCCTCTCGCCTTCCTGTTTTTTTTTTTCTTCCAAACCAACCAGCCCCCTTCTCCAACCCTCAACCTTCTTTTTTTCCCATCTTAAGGTACCCTATCCCTAAGTACTTAAGTTGGGGGTTCAAAATTCCCACAACAACATTAATTCTCCCTTTTCTTATGCTTTAAATTTAGTTAAAGACTTTCCTACAGGTTTCCAGATCTACCCACAATTTTAAGACTTCAGACATATTTTCCACACCTTCCTCTTAATTTACTCTTTCACATAATGAAGGACACTTTAAATATTTACTCACACTATATAATAACATTTTAATAGGCGCTACCACCATAATAAGCACACCACTTCATAATGTGAAGTAGGGTAGTTGGGGTCTTAGTGATCCTCTCATTCCACCATTAGCTATTTACATATTTGCACACTTTTCCCATTGTATATTTACACATTCACACACTTTTTAACATTGTTAGTATGTCATGAAGTAATTAGTATATATATATATATATATATATGATATATATACAACATTATCCATTTCATGACAACTATATTTACTTACCTCAACTTGCTTTGGTTTGCATCTGCTGGATAACACTTACTTTGGCTTGCATCAACAAGATGGTCATAATATGATCTTAAAATTTAAGGTGTTGAATCCTTGCCAATCATTGTCATAAACAAATAGGATTCTAATGATTGAATAAAACATGACTATTTACATTCAAACTTAACTTGGTTTACTACAATTGTGTTTCAAAAATAATTAACATCACTCTAGCCTCCATCATTTACATTTTAGCAAGTTATGTCAAAGTTACCTAAACTAACCTAACTTTGATTATTGAAATAAAAAAATTCGTAGCAATTCATAATCATTTCTATTAATAATAAATTAACTCTCTTTATCCATAATAGGTCAAGCAGTTCAACAATCAGTATATTTTCTACATGAAAATTATAATACTAGAACATCGTTGATAGGAATGGAAGTCAAGATAAGAGATTATATTTAAGTTGACTATTTATCTAGGCCTCTATGACCATTTACATTAGGAATACCAAAACTCAATTGAGGTTGGCCTTGTTGTAGCTTGATGTATAGTTAAATCTTACCCAAAACAAGTTTAAAGGAGTGACAAACATGATGTTAATTCACTTTTCAATTTTATCTACAAGAGTACACAACCATAAAGAAGATAAATATTGTAAGGTGGAATTTCTTCCATGACACAACAAAAAATATTAATGGTGCCATTTCATGTGTCTTATGATATCATGTAGCTTTGGATTTATGAAGAGAAATAGTGTATAGTACGTTTGAATGGAACATTACACACCTTTACTACTATTATGAGAGAATAACCATCTTGTATAACTATTAGACATTAGCTTCCAATGTAATTCTACAATTAAATTCATTCTCCAAAGGCATGATTTATTGCATGTTTGATTCCTACAAAGTGGTCTCATGTGCAACCTATGTTTGAGATATAGGAGAATATGTTATTTCTTGGGAGAATACATTCATGTCAAGTCCTCAATACTAGTCTTTCAACTTCCCACACAAGTAGTTGAGGAAGATTATAGAATTTTTGTGCTTAGCCTATATATGTCTAGGACTAAGGCCTATGTACATGTGTGTCTACAAACTTGTGCTTAGCCTAATTATAACTATACTAAAAAAATAAAGTTCTATGAATAATAATTTGTAAATTTGAAATTATATTAATTAAAATCCTAAGAATCTAGTAACTGTTATATGAAGGTGTACAAAAGGAAAAAGGTAGACAATAGGATTTAAAATTTTAATGTAAAACACATTACAATAAAAGTAATAAATTATATAGAGAAGAAAGCTTATAGCTCTCCTAGAAATTAAGGAGAAAATGATAATCTTGAGATGTGTGATGTAGATTGAGCAATATCGGTGATTTTATAAATAATTATTGAACAAAAAATTAAAAACAAATGATATTAACACATGCAAGAGCTCAAATCTGAAGTTTTGTATGAAATGGAACTGCTTGCCATGTAGATGAGAATGTTTAATTAGGAAATATAAGGGAGTGAATGCTACCAAGGTCATAGAGTCCCATTGTATATGAGTCTTGATAAGTTTTCATGTGATTTGCAATGTGTACACAGGGGCTCTAAGTAGGATTAGACCCCAAAAAATGTAGTGCATGGATCTATGACATGACTAAAAAATGGGGTTTCCTTGGTTAATGACACAATTATGATAAGGATAAATTTAATAATTGGGGCTTGAGTTGGACTTATGGGTTGACGTAAATGATGTTAGAGTTTCTTATTGAAATATTATGCACTCAACATTATAATTTTTGGTTTGCATTGAATAATGGGATCCACCTAGGGTTCACAATATCCATTGTAATCGTTAGATGACAATGCACCAATTTGAGTCACTAGCTTAGCATAGGAACCTGGGATGACACTGAGGAATATGAATGGGGATGTGAAAGATATATAAAAATGAGGCATTTTAATTATGCATAAGATCAAGAAATTATAATTTATTTGTGCATGAGCTTGCATTATGTAAACTAGTATGTGCTAAGACATTATTGGAGTAAGGCTTAAAGGACTTAGTGTGAAGGTGGTGAGCTCTATATTTGGACTATGATTTCTATATAGATAATAGAGGAACTCCTTTTGGGGAAGTAATTATAATTTGTAAGGTGATTTGACCATTGTTAGTAAAGCTTGACTCAAAGTTCTATGCAGGATCATGGTGGTCCAAAAATTGGTGATATGAAAAAAAGACATTTTTCATTTTGTGAAGCCCAACCCTAGGTGTAATAGTTACCACCCATTTTTCTCCTTCAATAATCTCTATTACTATAACTAGGAAGGTTAAATTGATGTATTGCATAATTCTAGTTAGATAAGTATTTTGTTTTATAGGTCATAAATGGTTTTACATATGATGAATGTGAGGAATATTTGTGTGTAGGATGTGTATCACTTGATGAACCTGATCAAAATGAATAAATTTTTATTACATATTTGTGAATCGATAAAATATGGGTATAATATTAAAATGGTATGAGTTTAAAACATGCCTTTGGAGAATGAATTTAAGTGTAGAATTACATTGGAAGCTAATGTCTAGTAGTTAGACAAGTTGGTTATTCTCTCATAATTGTAGTAAAGGTGTGTAATGTTCCATTCAAATGTACTATACACTATTTCTCTTCATAAATCCAAAGCTACATGATATCATAAGACACATGAAATGGCACCATTAATATTTTTTGTTGTGTCATGGAAGAAATTCCACCTTACAATATTTATCTTCTTTATGGTTGTGTACTCTTGTAGATAAAATTGAAAAGTGAATTAACATCATGTTTGTCACTCCTTTAAACTTGTTTTGGGTAAGATTTAACTATACATCAAGCTACAACAAGGCCAACCTCAATTGAGTTTTGGTATTCCTAATGTAAATGGTCATAGAGGCCTAGATAAATAGTCACCTTAAATACAATCTCTTATCTTGACTTCCATTCCTATGAATGATGTTCTAGTATTATAATTTTCATGTAGAAAATATACTAATTGTGGAACTACTTGACCTATTATGGATAAAGAGACTTAATTTATAATTAATAGACATGATTATGAATTGCTACGAATTTCTTTATTTGAATAGTCATAGCTAGGTTAGTTTAGGTAACTTTTACGTAACTTGCTAAAATGTAAATGATGGAGGCTAGAGTGATGTTAATTATTTTTGAAACCCAATTGTAGTAAACCAAGTTAAGTTTGAATGTAAATAGTCATGTTTTATTCAATCATTAGAATCATATTTGTTTCTAAAAATGATTGGCAAGTATTCAACACCTTAAATTTTAAGATCATATTATGACCATCTTGTTGATGCAAGCCAAACTAAGTGTTATCCATCAGATGCAAACCAAAGCAAGTTGAGGTAAGTAAATATAGTTGTCATGAAATGGATAATGTTGTATATATATATATATATATATACTAATTACTTCATGACATACTAACAATGTTAAAAAGTGTGTGAATGTGTAAATATCCAATGGGAAAAGTGTGCAAATATGTAGATAGCTAATGGTGGAATGAGAGGATCACTAAGACCCCAACTACCCTACTTCACATTATGAAGTGGTGTGCTTATTGTGGTGGTAGCCCCTATTAAAATGTTAGTATATAGTGTGAGTAAATATTTAAAGTGTCCTTCATTATGTGAAATGGTAAATTAAGAGGAAGGTGTGGAAAATATGTCTGAAGTCCTAAAATTGTGGGTAGATGTGGAAACCTATAGGAAAGTCTTTAACCAAATTTCAAGCATAAGAAAAGGGAGAATTAATGTTGTTGTGGGAATTTTGAACCCCCAACTTAAGTACTTAGGGATAGGGTACCTTAAGAGGGTAAAAAAAGGTGGTTGGGGGTTGGAGAAGGGGATTGGTTGGTTTGGAAGGAAAAAAAAAAAAGAGGAAGGGGAGAGGTAGCTAGTCCAGGGATGTCATTGTATCCTACTGTCCTAAGAAGTAAGTTTTCTATGTGAAAAAATTCCTTTTGTTTCATGCTCTCTTGTGTGTAAGTAAACTGGTCTTGGGGTTCCTTGTTTAAATATGAAAGTCTTCCTTAGGGTTTTGGTTGATCCTCTTGGCTCAAGGGAATGGTAATGCCCTGCATGGCTTTATGACCCATTAAGGTCAGGTGGAGAGAATTCTCCTCCATTATCTTTCTGGTTGACAGAAAAAGGATAGCTAAAATATCTCTCCATCTACATTGTTTATGGGTCTGTGTTTCAAAATTTATGTGAATAAATTGTGTATTATTACTCTATGTACAAAGAAATCTCAAGTGTAAGAGAATATTGAAGTATTGTGAATGTTTGTACTGTAATACTAAATACAACCTTTAAAAAAGTGTGAATCTATCTTCTTTTTGTTAAATAAATACCAGTAAACATAAAATAAGTGTGCATTTTCATTTCAGTGTTATTTATTTACCTTTTGTGGTGATAAATGTCAAGAAGAACAATGTAAAGAAAATAAGACTAAACTGTTATATGCATTCTTTTAATCTCTTGTATGCTATCTACAATGATTTTTTCCATACAAATATAGTAATATAATTACATAGAACCGTGGGAAGCATTATTAGTGTATTTCATGAAAAGGGTCCCTTGTCTTACACGGGTCATTATTGGCTTACTTTCTAAGATCTCCATCTCACCATGCATTTTCAAGCTACCTAAACAAAGGGATTCATTTCTCATTCTTCCTTGTTATCCTTGCATATCATGGTTAAAACACCCCTGCACATACTAGACACAAAGAATATTTTACTAATGTTTTGTCAAAATAAAGATAATATATAAAAAATGTATATATACAATAACATACAATAAATAATGATATAAATAAATAAATAAAAATATTATTTGTGAATATAAATAAAACAAATATATATATATATATGTATATATATATAAGCACAAGAGGAGGGGGAACCCCTCCCCTCATAGTTTGTAGCCTGTGGAGGAAGGGATATCCCCTCCCTCTACCCACAACCATTGGAAGTAAGGCACGACCCTATGTGGGAGCTGCTACCCCTTGTGAGGGTGCGACCCATTAGGGCTCGATCCTTAGGAATTTGTTTTTTTTTAATGAAAAAACTAGAAAAAAAGACAAATCACTCCTAAGGAAAAATAGGTTGTGGCATGTTCCAATAGATGAAAAAAAGGATGTGAGCCATTATTATCCAATACACGGCCTGAGACGACAAGAATACAAGACAAAAACCCAACAAATATTTATTAGAAAACCTTTCAGAGGTGAATCGTTGAGCAAATAACCAAAATTAATGGCATCAATAAAATGAAAAAAACTAGTAGTAGATATTAGGTTGACCTCCCCCCTCTCATGGCTCTAAGAATATCAGTGGGGAGGAAAAAAAAAACTTTTAGTATTGCCCTAAATCTACCAAGAACCTCCTCGATGACAACGCCCAAGTAGTGAGAAGAATATGCAAAGAAAAAAATGAAATTAAAGTGAAACAAGATAGATTTTAGGGTTTCCTTTCATGCCAGTTTAAGGCTAATAACATCACATAAACTATTTGGTGAGGGAGTTATGGTTATATTTAAATAAACACAAGCATTTGTCACTATTATGTCATGAATCAATAAATACTTGATGAGCCCATTTTCAATGGATCTTACTCACTAATATAATAATCATCATTCATAATAATACTATTATGCAATACATTAATATAAGTAAATCGGAAGTGCAATATGCCTTGATATTTTAAGGTTTCTTCTTAACATGGATTGGTTTCATATTAACCTAAATGGAAATCGATAGGGCCGTATAAAATAAAAGAAGAGATAATTTTAAAATATTGTTTTTGAGCCTCATATTGACATTAGCAGTAGCACTATTAATTACAATGGTACACTTATAAATAATTTAAAATATTACATTAATGTTAATATCAATTGAGTGATATATTAATATTAATATTGTAAAAGATAATGGAAAACAAATTCTTAGCATTAGCATTAAAATTATTAATTATAATGGTTTCAATACTACTATTAGGATGAGTGTAATTGATAATAATATCACTATTCAAAATAATAAATGATGATGTGATTAACAATATAAAAAGAAAAAAATGTCAAATCACAATACAAATATTAAGGAGTAATATTATAATTAATAATAAATTCAAGGTTTGAGGAATATTGTAATTCTCATCATAATAATATCGATATGGTTGCAGGAAGATATATTAACATTATTGAATAGTAAGTTTAAATGCTGGAAGAAATTGTTATTTATCAATAATTAAATTGTTAACATTGATCTTAATGTGTAATATTTACTTTAATATTATTAGTAAAATTGTAACGTAATATTAGAATTAAATTAGAGAAGAATACTAATATTAGTAATTTCAATAAACAAGTGGAAGTAATATTAATCTTACTATTAATCATGGAAGAAGTATTAATATTGAGACTATTAATATTATTAGAAAATGCAATGGGCATGTTATCAATAACGTTAATGACAAGTAATATATTAACCTAGGAATAATAGGTGACCTAAGTGTTACTATTATTATTAATGCTCTAAATGTAAAAATTGTTACTTTTGCTAAAGGAAACAATATTACTAGTATTAATTATAGTGTAGATGTTATTGCTATTATTAACATTGGCTTTCAAAAGGGAGAAAGGACCTCTAAACTTGGAGGAAATTTCATGAATGTTTTTTTTGTTGGTAACTACAAGTGAGTATTACCATTATAGATATGTAGGGAAATGTTAATACTAATGCCAAGTAATGACGATGTGAACTATCTATATGTTACTAAAATATAAAAAATAAAATGATAAAAAGAGTAACATCATTATTATGGCAAGTAGAAGATAAAATATCTTTATTATGAATTTGGATTGATGTGTAAGTTTTTGCTAGGAATCTTATCATTGACCAATTTAAGATAATCAAATTAAGAATGACACCCCCATTATTAAATTATATACCATCTTACCATTAATAATTTGTTAGAGGATAACGTTGGTGTGACTCTAGGATTATATGTTCAATGTACAATATTACTTTTGTTATTATTCAATTAGTTGAAAGATTAGACCAAACCAACCTAGTAATTTTATCAAGTTATCTCGATGGATAATTTAGAATCTTATATTGAGTGTTATGGTTATCAAGCTCTTAATCCATGTGACTATTGAAATATTTTTATGGGCGTAATACTCCTCCGTTTTGATTCTTGTTCAAGTTGCTTTATGCTATGTTTGGTTGCAATTACTGTGATACTGGATACATTTTGTTATAATGTTTTGATTGGTACTATTGAGCGACAACATTATTGTGGGATGTAGTTATCTGATTATTGTTTCACATGTATTATGGATTAATGATGTTGTAGAGTTAACATGAGATGTTATTATGAGATTATTGGAATTATGATGGAAGTGTCAGTTTCGATGAGTGTATTGGTGAAGAGGACGGTTTCGCATCACTCGCTTGCGAGCGCCCTATGAATCCACAATTTCTTCTTCACGGTGTGTATTATATGCAGGATATATTGTATGATATTGTTTACTTGATTGCAGGATTGCAGGTACATGACATCGACTCCACCTGGTTTCACAGGTTTGAGCGTGTCGATCCAACAGTTAAGTTGAACGGGAGATAGTAGCTAGGTAACATGTCTCAAGTTTACACCCTAGCCTTACTGTGTCGTCAGTTGTGTGTGTCGAGCCATTGTCTATCTTGCTTTGATGTTATTTAATTCTGAAGAATTCTTAATTTGGAAATAGATATTTAGAATAATTGCATTTAAATCATGTTGATGGTTATTTAATTTAAATAATGCAATGTGGATAAAAGTTTATATTTAAATTAATTAATTATATTTAAATTATTTAATTAATTAAATTTAATCCAAAGGGGTTGAGTTTAGTTATTAAATAATTAAATTAATTAATTAAACATGATGCAAGAGAATGAAAGGAAATAAAAGAATTAGAATTAATTTTGGAATTTAATTTCAACGTGTGGGAATTAAATTAGAAATTGTAATTAAATGTTTATTTGGGAAATTGGTTGCAACTTTGGAAATTAATTTATTATTTGAAATTGCATTTTAAATTGAAAGTGGGTTTTCGAAAAGTGAAATTGAAATTGAAATTGACATTGAAATATCTAATTTGCATGTAATGTGAATTAGGGTTGTAAAAATGGAAATTGAAATATCTAATTTGCATGTAATGTGAATTATGGTTGTATTAGGTATTTTTGATTTATAAAGAATACATGTTTTAATTTTGGGGCAACTGAAAGAGATTTAGAAAAAAATACATTTTTACAGCAGGGAAGAAATTTTGGAAAATTTGGACAAGGGTTTGAAGAAAGTTTGATTGTAGAATTGATTGAAGGAAAGATTGTTTGCATATGTTTGGTTTTGGATTGGATTCATTGGAGGATTGAAGAAAATTCAGGAAATCTTTGGAGGAGGCTTGCATCAAAAATTCATCTCTTCTTGTACCTTCTTGTACCAGGTTTTCCTCTTTGTGTTTTATTGTTCTTGATTGTTTTTTTTAAATAGTAGTGATTAAAGATTTGTTTGTTAAATCTGTTTTAGAAAACAAACTTGATATTAGAAGAAAAGAATTAAATAAATTTACAACCTTTGCTTGTGAAAATTCTTGAGTGAAAATTGTGAAAACCTTAGTTGAATTTAAATTATTTGGAGAAATTGATTTTATTGTTATTGAAATCAAACATAGAGATTGAACAATGCATTTAGAATGTTTTTTGAAAATGAAACTTTATGTTTATTATCAAAAAACAGATTTTAAAATCTGTAGTATAGTTATATTTTCATGGTAAAATGGTCTGGTTGCGTCGCCTATAACTTCACTTTTACAAACTGGGTTGTTAGGAAATTTAAAGGGTTTTTGCATTTTGGAATTTTCTTATCCCTATTGAAAAATCGCAAATATCTAGATTTTATTTTTTGAGTTATGCTTGAAACATGAAACTGTTGTTAAATTATTTTCCCATGGCTGCTTTGAAAATAAAATAATAATAAATTGATATTTATAAATATTAATATTTTATGTATTGTTATTATAATATTAAAATATTATTTAATAATATTTTATATTATAATTTATAATATTAAAGTATTATATTTATTTATATTATTTTAAATAAAATTTGTATATTAGATTAGTGGAATTAAAATTATAAACATATGGGAAATTATTGTTATTTTAAAATGGCTTGTTAAAGTTTAATTGAAAGAGTTAAATATTTGATTTAAAGAATGCAATATATTATTGAATAGAGATTTAAAATTGGATTGATTAGTGTATATGGAAAATGGATAGAGAAACAATATGTTATTATATTAAAGTGATTGAATGTGTTAAATAGAAAATTGAATGAGATGTAAGATTTGGTTAGGAAATGGAAAGAGTTTACTTGCATGGATTTGTGTCGATTTAAAAGTAAATTAAGAAGTTGTTTTATTGATGAGGCAATCAATTATGTTATTTATTAATTTCTATTTAGATTAATTGAATCATTGTGATTGGGTTATGAAAGAGATATGGATTTAGTATATCCAAAAGTAGTATCTTCCTCATGCTTATCTTAAAGGATTTAATTCTTTGTATTCAGTAAAGGGAAGTAAGTTTAATTTTTTTAGATTTCCAATAATGAAAAGGGAAATAGGGGTTATGATTATTTTAGATGATCTATTTATCATGTCTTTGACTTTTTCAACACTACCTAATGAATGAGTATGGATTTAGGAAATCCAAATATTGGATTTGATTGATGACTTGAATGCTTTTGTTGCTATGTCGTCAAGTTACATTGTGGTTTTGGGATTTAGTGTTAGTCCTAAATTATAAGTCTTCTAGAAGATCTTAAAGGATAAGGGTTGTTGAATCTTTATGCCATCCAGTTGTTTCCCCTTGGATAATGCATGGCGTCTTCTCAGTTTTACCCGATTTTCATGAACAGGGATGTTTGCACCTCCTTGGTTTTGGAGCGGATTATGGGATCCGTGTCTCCTTGCATTGAGTGACCTTGTTATGTGGTTTCATCTTGCTGCCTCCTGTGAAAGGAGTGGACTATGTGATTGTTGCCTCCAAGATGTTTGGAGTGATTTTCTATTATTTGTATCCTCCTTGTGTTGGAGTGGATTATGACGCCTAGTTGGTATGCACTTGTGGTTCCCTTGTTGGATTGTTTGAATGTGTGTTGTCGAATAGAAGAGTGGCTTCTGTTAGGCACCAGAGCCCAAAGAGGTAAACTGGATAACCTTCAGGAGTGATTTAAAGAAGTGATAATTAAAATAATGTACTTAGAAGATTAGGATTAACTTCACATTAATCAAGATAATTTAATCCTCACTCATAGACATAAGGGCTTGTTTAGACTTGGGATGAGTGAGAAGGCCTGGAATGGCAAGATCAACTATCTTGTTCTTGAAAGAGGTAGTTGATTCCGCATGAGTGAGTATGAGTGCCGGGATTTGGTTGAGGCCACTAGGATTACTTTTACCGGAGCCTATGAAGAATGCCTAGAGGAGATCTCATGACAAACCTTGCGATGACACTCTATCTATGACAACTGTTGTTAATTATTTTATGTGTATGGTTATTTGAACATACTTGATCTACTTTATGTCTGGAAGCAATGTGACCTATGTCAGTGATGTTGGAGTTGTACTTGTATTGTACTTGATTTGTACATGTATTGTATTTGATTGGTACTTGTATTGTACTTGATTTGTACATGTATTGTATTTGATTTGTACTTGTATTATACTTGAGTTGTACTTGATTCGTACTTGTTAATTCATTTGGTTGGTTATAACAGTATGAGTCAGTTTGAGTCTACCTTTGGTTAGAGGTAGTAGATCTTTGTCCATGTTACTTTGTTACTATTTCCTAGCATGGGGGGTGGGCCTTCGGGTACCACATTGGTTGGGTGGAACATGCACCAAAACAGTTGGGTCCCCATCGATCTTCAGTACTGGGTGGTGAGACATCCAGATGGACAGCTCGCGGTTCTTATTGTATTATCTTGCATTGTAATATTTTAACTTGTATAAGTTATTTTATCCCTCTTATGTTTATGAGGTGGAATTTTGTAATTGTAATCTTTTGTACTATTGCCTCATTCTGGGAATGAGTGATGTATCTATTGGATTAAGATAATATTTATGAGATTGTATCTTGGTTGATTATCTTATTATGTTATGTGGTATTCTTATGATGTATGATGTTTATATCATAAGGTTAATAATGCTATGGTTATATGTAATATGTATGTGTGGGTTTAAGTAATCCTAACCTTGTAGCCTTAGAGCTTGTTGTTAACCAGTAAGTGAATCTGTATGTTAAATGCACTTCATAAAAAAAAATTGGTTCGCTTATGATGTTAATTGCAACTTCCTTTTAAGGTTACTTGGCGGGGCATTATAATGGGAGTCAACTCTTTCCAATTAAATTAAATTGAGAAAGCCAAGATATTATGATTCCTTACAAAAATGTGAAGGCTAGTGTTTGAGTTACCAAGCCCTTAATAAGGAATTTAGTCATCAATAAATGTAAAACTATCAAATATTGTTGGAAATTAGTATTTGTGTGCACTATGGTGGTTTGTTAGGTGTATGCTAGGTTGTGACTTATGTTTAAACAAAAAAAACTAGTGGACTTGTTGTGTTAGTTCCACATTAAAATGTGGGCATGACATTTGACATCAGAGCTAGGGTTACAACACTATGTACTCTAAGAATAATACAGGTCTTAGCTATTATGTACATTGGGAAGATGTAAAAATCCTCAAGTAACAATCAAATCATCAAAATTGAGGGGCGTTTAGTAACTATTGTGGGCTACCTTATATTTGAGTATTGAAATAGGATTATAAGTAACCATCATATGTTGGGAAATTTAAAGACATTATGAGACAAAATTTAACCTTATAAGTAGATTAGCTAATAATGAGGAACTAGATGAAAAAAATCTTGTGAAGATGATTCTAACAAGAGAATTATGTTCTTATAGAGGATGTAAATATCAAAAAATATGATAGTTTAATGAATAAGAGTGATTAGGAATATATATCTATATATAAAGAATTCATAACCGATCTACACTCCCCATCTCAAAATTTGGAAGAAGAAGGTGATGATGTTATGTATGTTAATAGGAGCCTAATAAGCTAGCGTCTAAATAATGTAAGGTGTCTTAATATCTATGATTTCTTGACCATAAAATTTTTCCACCATTGTGACCCTAGTCCTTGATAGGAAGTTATTGGAATTTAAAGAAAAATGCAATTTATTTAGTTGTTGGGAATGGTGAGGTATAGCCTAGAATAATTAAATAAAATCTTGTAGATTGTATATTTGAACATTTGAAAAATTTAAGCAACTTTATTTAGCCTTAGGAAACATAGTGAGTGGTTTTAAGAATATTTAAGGATTCCTCCAAGTGAATCTTATTGTTACTAATTTTTAGCTACCAGCTAAATTACTAAAGTTTTATCAAGTAGTTATTAAATTGGGGTGAGAACAAAATTTACACTTGAGAAAATCAGATAAGAAAAAAAAAACATTGAAATATTTATCAAGTTTTCAAGCTAAACGTTATCTACAATTTGTGTTTCAAGTATATTCTTTCTATTATTTATGATTACAAAACATAGTGCTTTAAATAGTTTTGTTTAGTTATTTCATATTATGTAACTAAAACAAGTTAAAAGGAAAATATACAAATCACTACATGATATGAACTAGTCGATTTATTAAAAAGCAATGTTTTTGTAATCCCACACAAGCCATGACAGTAACTATTTTGAGAGATATAAAATAGCAAGTAAATAGAGGAAAATAAAATGCATAAAATCATATATGGGACCCATCATTTCCTCGTGAATGATGAATCCCATTGTTGGAGGTTGTCGCAGCATCGTTGAAGTTGTCCAGTTGCTACTCCAAGATAGAAATCTACAAGAAGAGGAGATGTTAGAGTTTAGTGTTCCATACAAATATCATGCATTTCTAATCAAGGAAATACTTGCTAATTTATAAGTGATTAGGAATGGAAAAATGAGCAGCTGAATCCAAGATATCCAAAGGAAATTATCAAAAGAACATTAATTGCACTATTTTTATCTAACTTGTTTATTCATTACTAGTTCATCATGTTCAACATTTTAGCATGTGGTGTAAAATTTGGCTCCCACAAGGGTTGAGCCTAACAAACATATTGTCCCTTAACTTCAAGAGGGGTTTTGAGAATGAAAATACTTTCACAAATGCTCAAAATGAAACAACCTTCTTGCATGTTTTATGAGAGATCACAAAACAATACAAGATTAGTTGATTCATTTACTATTCATGACAATCAGATTCAGAAATCCAAGTGAAAATGAATATCACAAATGAGTAAGGAATCTTTCTTGAATGCTCAAAATAATGTAGAATAGAAATTAATTGCACTGTATTTCAATATCATATTGTTGCCATGTTTCATATATATGTTGTTCACATTGATAGGGAAGTAAAATAGGTATTTTTGTTAATGTTTTTTATAGTGTTCAATATTCCACAAAAGGTGTCATCATAAACATAATGTCTTATAGGCAGTATCTACATATGGGTGTGATACACAAAGGAGCACATGGTCATAAAGTGATAGTGAACAGGCATTAATAATCAAGGCTCACAATAATGGTACAACAAACAAACGTATAAATACACTTCAATATGTTGTTTCTATTAATAGT
Organism: Sequoiadendron giganteum; assembly: GCA_007115665.2. Lineage (NCBI taxonomy): Eukaryota > Viridiplantae > Streptophyta > Pinopsida > Cupressales > Cupressaceae > Sequoiadendron > Sequoiadendron giganteum. Next base: position 361,103,171 of record CM021102.1, on the reverse strand, counting down.
TGAAAATGAAAACAACAACAATAGGAAGAGAAAAAGAACTACCATTAATCGTTTGTGTAGTGCATAAAGATCAATAGAGGTTTGTATGTGCAAAATGAAAATTCTAAAGGAAACAATATTTTACATTCAAAAAGAAATATTGAAGCATAATGGAACACAACCTAGGGATTATGAATTGTTTTTCTACAAAATAAGTAGAGTCTAAGAGTTTCAAGCCCACAACCCTCTAATGAATAGATTTTCATTTATTTTTCTTTGGAAATGAGCAACAAATACAAAAGAAATATAGTTGCTTGAACTTGTACAATATTTCAAAGATACTTAGTGATGCATGAATGTTCATATCCATTAAGGTTTTCTAAACCCAAAAATTAGTAAACCAAGTTTTCCATGGCGGCCAAGGCAAGAAAAATATCAACAAAGAAGAGTAAAACTGGAAAATGCATCAGAAAATTGCTCACAATCATGACCTAAAGGCCCAAAAATTCCTTAAAATGGACTTAATAATGCATCGGATCGATGGAAAACAACTTACCCTCAAATTCTTGAAGGGATTCAACATCAAACAGAGAAGAAATCACTCTGAAATAGTAGGAAATAGGGAGGTTCGATCTTCAAATATCCAAACCCTACACAACAGCATGGCGGGGGACCATTTTATCCAAAGCTCAAAGTAAAAAATGAAGGAAAACTTTAGGGTTCGATAGCTTTTACACAATGCCCCAATTCAAATGAGTAGGATTTTTTACTTTTGTTTAAACATAAAAATCATCACATTATTGCCAAGGTCTTGAATTTAATGTCAATCGGCCAAGAGAATAAAGCGAGCTAGTATGTTTTGAAGGTGAACTTGTAAGTCAAGTTCTAGATCATCATTTAGAGTGTGATATTATTGCATGGTCAATTTAAGAAGTAGTCACTTGTTTTCTTTGCATGATTTTAAAAAAAAAAATCAACAAAGTAATTAAATATTAAAGGTAAGTTACCTTAATATTTAATATGTAATGTATTAAGAATAGGACTACTACATATCAAATATTAAAATAATTAAATTGATTATCATCAATAATTAACCAAACAATTCTCTTTTTCTCAAGATCATGCAAGAAATACAACTGAAATCAACTAACCAAGCAAAGATTAAATGGAGTAAATGGTGGAGATTCCTGAGATAGCTTCAGTTTCACATCAGTTTTGAGGATCATTTGATCATGCACAACATGGGGAGGAGTATACAACATTCAAAGTTCAAAGTTCAGTTTGCTTTAGGTGTGGGCCCTCTTTTTGAGGATTTTCTTCTTTGCTCGTGATAGGATATTTTTGAGATATTTTTCACTCTCAATTAGCTTCCAATTCCACCTCTTGGTGCGTTCGGGTTTCCATCTTTTGTATATATTGAGAAAACACTTAGTCTTTTTCTTAATTCTTATTTTCTACCTTTGCATTCTACAAAGAGACTATCTTGTAACTCAGCTTTTTATTTTTTAGTTGATTAATATACAACAGTACTCTAGTTTCAGCAATTTGCTTAGTATTTTGTATAATTTTCCTTAAGAATATTCAAAAGAAATAGAGTTTACCTTTGTATCTTTTGGTGTTTTGTATCTTTCAAGTGATTTGATGCGAGTTTATTGTGTTTCAAACTAGAAACCTTTAAATTTATGTCTCGTTTACTTATGCATATATACAAATAGTAGTTTATCACAGGTCATTAATTGTGCTTTTAAAGTTTATATTTTCTCTTAATTTGTGAAAACCTAGTTCTCCTTAGTGAGGTAAAATTAATTAGATCCTTTTAGTGAAGCATTTATGTGATTAAGCTACTCGAGTTGAGTTGTGTTAGCAAATTTTCTAAGAATGTTAGTTGTGAATCAGTCTGCATTTAGTTTTCTTTGGTGCATCACCTCCTAAAATTAGTTTACCACTAGAGTTTCGGGTATGTGCAGGATCATCATGGGAAAAATAAGAAGTGGGTGTCTATCTTACCACCCTAACCACAATAAAATGATAATATTTTTTTATAAGATTTTAGATATAAGTAGGGGACTCATGTCCCAATGTGATGCATATATTTTTGTAATTTTTTTTCAAAGTAAATAATTAATTATGAATTTTATATTGCAAATTTTAAAAAATATAAAAACTCGTATGTCTAACCACCTTAACTTGTTCAAAAATTCATGAAATTCAATTTTAATTTTTTTAATCCTATAGTATGCAAAGCGTAGAATGTGATGCATGTTTTGGATTCAAAAAATGTGATATTGTTTGAAAGCTATAGATGTTTTTCAATTAGCCTATCAATCAGGACTTTAGTCGTAATTCAAGTAGAAAATGAATAATAATTATTTATTAAATTCAAAGTAAAGCATAATTTATATTAGTGAAAATCTGAGAATCTCCTTTAAAAACCCTTTTCGTTTCATCAATTTTGGGTAAAAAAAGGGTTGTCAACCACATGGGCCATCATATCACTTAGATATCGCCACTTTTTGGCCCATCATGATCCTGCACATACCCTTTCATTCAGTTTCATAGATTAATCTTTATCCCTTTCCTCACACAAGTCTTTAGATTCTAGGAGATCAAAAGGGGAATGAATCCATAACCTGTAGGTTTGTCCTCATTATAGAGTACCCACAACTTGAGGATATTCTAATGTTTTACAGGATTGTAGAGCTTTACAACTTTCCATAATGGGTGCAATCCTATTGATAATAGTTTTTGGCATGCTTGATGGGACTCTAAACTGATTTTTAATCTAGTTAAACATAATTTTTCTTTGTTATTTTGGTATGCACAACAAAGTTTCAACCTTTTGAGGTAATATATATTAAAAAAACAGCATACCTCGAGACTCCATTCTCTGATTTTCAAGCAAATCTAATCTGAACACCATGGTAAGACAATTGCCTTTTGTTACATTCAATGTTGGCAGCCCATTACTGTTTGCTCTGCATGATGAAATTTTAGTAGTAGCCTTGAAAGGCTTTATTTTCTTCACCAGTGAAATTCAAACTACTCCAATTAAACATATTAAGGATGTGGCTACATTATGTTTAGTCCATCATATTACACAGGAGAATGTTGCAATGGGGCTTTTGGTTGCATCTCTAAAGGGTAAGGAAATTCAGTGGTTTAGAGGATTTTTTGTAGGTTCAATTACTTCATGAAATTTGTTTGGTGAAGCTCTAAATAAATATTTTGAAGACAAGTCAAATAATCTATCACTGATTGAACACTTCACTACAATTAAAAGAGCCCCACAGGAGCAAATGACTGACTTCAACTTTTGATTCCAAAGAACTTCGAACAGAATCCCAGCAACAGTAAGACCTTCACCACATCATGCTTTCTTATATTATCTTAGAGCAATATATAGTGATATTGTTGTTATGATAAAATCTATGGGCTTAGTTACATTACCTACAATGTTTGATATTGCTATCAGAGCTGAAAATAACCTTATTCAAGCTAGTAAAATAGCACCCATGCCTCCTATGCCTATTTTTCCAGATATTAAGCCATTAATGCAGATTCAAATTCCTTGAAATGCCCGATTACCTGATGTTATAGCCTTAGGTTTTCAAATAGTAGTCCAAAACAATGTTGTTCCAACAAATTTATACCTACTGGAGCTTAGGGGTACCCAATAGGAAATGGCTAAATTCTTTTAAAATTATACACCTTACCAATCCCCATACCAAATGAATTGGCCACCTTATCAAGTTGATTTTCAAGGACAGAGAAGAAATTACAATCTTAAACCTTTTCAATCGTATAATGGTCATGTTGCTAGCTCATCTAGAGAACTAGTAGTAGTACAAAATAATTTGGTGCAAGAGTACAATAGGTGTTATCTATGTAACCGGCCATAAAACTAGTCAATTTGCTCAAATGGCATGATAAATCTATTTGAATTGTGTGCCTCAATCCCATTGGCCTAAACATATAAGAGAGCAATGTCGGAATGCTATTTTAGATCTCTCAGAATAGTTATTTTCATGGCTTGTGTGGGATTACAAAAACATTGCTTTTTAATAAATCGGCTATTTCATATCATGTAGTGATTTGTATATTTTCCTTTGAACTTGTTTCAGTTACATAATATGAAATAACTAAATGAAACTATTTAAAGCACTATGTTTTGTAATCATGAAAAATAGCAAGAATATACTTGAAACACAAACTATAGAAAATGTTTAGCTTCAAAACTTGATAAATATTTCAATGTTTTTTTTTCTCACCCCAGTTTAATAACTGCTTGATAAACCTTTAGTAATTTAGTTGGTAGCTAAAAATTAGTAACAATAAGATTCACTTGGAGGAATCCTTAAATATTCTTAAAACCACTCACTATCTTTGCTAAGGCTAAATAAAGTTGCTTAAATTTTTCAAATGTTCAACTATACAATCTACAATATTTTATTTAATTATTCTATGCTATACCTCACCACTCCCAACAACTAAATAAATTGCATTTTTCTTTAAATTCCAATAATTTCCTATCAAGGACTAGGGTCACAATGGTGGAAAAAATTTACGGTTCAGAAATCATAGATATTAAGACAACTTACATTATTTAGACCCTAGCTTATTAGGCTCCTATTAACATACTTCACATCATCACTTTCTTCTTCTAAAGTTTGAGATGGGGAGTGTAGGTTGGTTATAAATTATTTATATATAGATATATATTCCTAATCACTCTTATTCATTAAACTATCATATTTTTTCATAGTTACATCATCTATAAGAACATAATTATCTTGTTAGAATCATTTTCACAAAAAAAAATTCATCTAGTTACTCATTATTAGCTAATCTATTTATAAGGTTCAATTTTGTCTCATAATATCTTTAAATTTCCCAACATATAATGGTTACTTATAATTCGATTTCAATACTCAAATATAAGGTAGCATACAATAGTTACTAAACACCCCTCAATTCTGATGGTTTGATTGTTACTTGAGGATTTTTACATCTTGCCAATGTACATAATAGCTAAGACATGTATTATTCCTAGAGTGCATAGTGTCGCAACCCTAGCTCTGATGTCAAATGTCATGCCCACATTTTAATGTGGAACTAACACAACAAGTCCACCAGTTTTTTTTTGTTTAAACATAAGTCACAACCTGACATACACCTAACCAACCACCATAGTGCACACAAATACTAATGTCCAACAATATTTGATAGTTTTACATTTATTGCTGACTAAATTCCTTATTAAGGCCTTGGTAACTCAAACACTAGCCTTCACATTTTTGTAAGGAATCATAATATCTTGGCTTGCTCAATTTAATTTAATTGGAAAGAGTTGACTCCCATAAAAATATTTCAATAGTCACATGGATTAAGAGCTTGATAACCATAACACTCAATATAAGATTCTAAACTATCCATCGAGATAACTTGATAAAATTACTAGGTTGGTTTGGTATAATCTTTCAACTAATTGAATAATAACAAAAGTAATATTGTACATTGAACATATAATCCTAGAGTCACACCAACGTTATCCTCTAACAAATTATTAATGGTAAGATGGTATATAATTTAATAATGGGGGTGTCAATCTTAATTTGATTATCTTAAATTGGTCAATGATAAGATTCCTAGCAAAAACTTACACATCAATCCAAAATGGTAATAAAGATATTTAATCTTCTACTTACCATAATAATGATGTTCCTCTTTTGATCATTTTATTTTTTATATTTTATTAACATATACATCGTTCACATCCTCATTACTTGGCATTAGTATTAACATTTCCCTACATATCTATAATGGTAATACTCACTTGTAGTTACCAACAAAAAAAAGATCCATGAAATTTCCTCCAAGTTTAGAGGTCCTTTCTCCCTTTTGAAATCCAATGTTAATAATAGCGATAACATCTAAACTATAATTAATGCTAGTGATATTGTTTCCTTTAGCAAAAGTAACAATTTTTACATTTAGAGCATTAATAATAATAGTAACACTCAGGTCACCTATTAGTCCTAGGTTAAGATATTACTTGTTATTAATGTTATTGATAACATGCCCATTGCATTTTCTAATAACATTAATAGTCTCAATATTAATACTTCTTCCATGATTAATAGTAAGATTAATATTACTTCCACTTGTTTATTGAAATTACTAATATTAGTATTCTTCTCTAATTTAATTCTAATATTACGTTACCGTTTTACTAATAATATTAAAGTAAATATTACATATTAAGATCAATGTTAACAATTTGATTATTGATAAATAACCATTTCTTCCAACGTTTAAACTTACTATTCAATAATGTTAATATATCTTCCTGCAACCATATCGATATTATTATGATGAGAATTACAATATTCCTCAAACCTTGAATTTATTATTAATTATCATATTACTCCTTAATAATTGTATTGTGATCTAAGATTTTTTTTTTTTATATTGCTAATAACATCATCATTTATTATTTTGAATAGTGATATTATTATCAATTACACTCATCCTAATAGTAGTATTGAAACCATTATAATTAATAATTTTAATGCTAAAGCTAACAATTTATTTTCCATTATCTTTTACAATATTAATACTAATATATCACTCAATTGATATTAACATTAATGTAATATTTTAAATTATTTATAAGTGTACCATTGTAATTAATAGCGCTAAGGCTAATGTCAATATGAAGCTCAAAAACAATATTTTAAAATTATCTCTTCTTTTATTTTATACGGCCCTCTCGATTTCCATTCATGTTAATATGAAACCAATCCATGTTAAGAAGAAACCTTAAAAAATAAAGGCATATTGTACTTCCGATTTACTTATTTTAATGTATTGCATAATAGTATTATTATGCATGATGATTATTATATTAGTGAGTAAGATCCATTGAAAATGGGCTCATCAAGTATTTATTGATTCCTGACATAATAGTGACAAATGCTTGTGTTTATTTAAATATAACCATAACTCCCTGACCAAATAGTTTAGGTGATGCTATTAGCCTTAAGCTAGCATGAAAGGAAACCCTAAAATCTATCTTGTTTCACTTTAATTTCTTTTTTTTCTTTGCATATTCTTCTCATTGCTTGGGCGTTGTCGTCAAGGAGGTTCTTGGTAGATTTAGGGCAATGCTACAAGTTTGTTTTTTTCCTCCTCGTTGATATACTTAGAGCCATGAGAGGGGGGAGGTCAACCTAATATCTACTACGAGTTTTGTTCATTTTATTGATGCCATTAATTTTGGTTATTTGCTCAAGGATTCACCTCTGAAAGGTTTTCTAAAAAAAAATTGTTGGGGTTTTGTCTTGTTTTCTTGTAGTTTTAGGTCGTGTATTGGATAATAATGGCTCACATCCTTTTTTTCATCTAGTTGAACATGCCACAACCTATTTTTCCTTAGGAGGGATTTGCTTTTTTTTTTTCTAGTTTTTTCATCAAAAAAAACAAATTCCGAAGGATCGAGCCCTAATGGGTTGCACCCCTGCAAGGGGTAGTGGCTCCCACATAGGGTCGTGCCTTACGTCCAGTAGTTGTGTGTAGAGGGAGGGAATATCCCTTCCTCCAAAGGCTACAAACTGTGAGGGGAGGGGTTCCCCCTCCTCTTGTGCTTATATATATATATATATATGTTTGTTTTATTTATATTCACAAATAATATTTTTATTTATTTATTTATATTATTATTTATTGGATATATACATTTTTTATATATTATCTTTATTCTGACAAAACATTAGTAAAATATTATTTGTGTCTGGTATGTGCAGGGGTGTTTTAACCACGATATGGAAGGATAACAAGTAAGAATGAGAAATGAAGCCCTTTGTTGAGGTAGCTTGAAAACGCATGGCGAGATGGAGATCTTAAAAAGTAAGCCTATAATGACCCATGTAAGACAACAGACCCTTTTCATGAAATACACTAATAATGCTTCCTACGGTTCTATGTAATTATTTTACTATATTTGTATGGAAGAAATCATTGTAGATAGCATACAAGAGATTAAAAGAATGCATATAATAGTTTAGTCTTATTTTCTTTACATTGTTCTTCTTGACGTTTATCACCACAAAAGGTAAATAAATAACACTAAAATGAAAATGCACACTTATTTTATGTTTCCTGGAATTTATATAACAAAAAGAAGATAGATTCACACTTTTTTAAAGGTTGTATTTAGTATTACAGTACAAACATTCACAATACTTCAATATTCTCTTACACTTGAGATTTCTTTGTACATAGAGTAATAATACACAATTTATTCACATAATTTTTGAAACACAGAGCCATAAACAATGTAGTTGGAGAAATATTTTAGCTATCCTTTGTCTGTCAACCAAAAGGATAATGGAGGAGAATTCTCTCCACCTAACCTTAATGGGTCATAAAGCCATGCAGGGTCTCACCATTCCCTTGAGCCAAGAGGATCAACCAAAACCCTAAGGAAGACTTTCATACTTAAACAAGGATTCCCAAGACCAGTTTACTTACACACAAGAGAGCATGAAACAAAAGGAATTTTTTCATGTAGAAAAATCACCTCTTAGGATAGTAGGCTACAATGACATCCCTAGACCAACTTCCTCTCACCTTCCTCCTTTTTTTTTTCTTCCAAACCAACCAGCCCCCTTCTCCAACCCCCAACCACCTTTTTTTCCCCTCTTAAGGTACCCTATCCCTAAGTACTTAAGTTGGGCGTTAAAAATTCCCACAACAACATTAATTCTCCCTTTTCTTATGCTTGAAATTTAGTTAAAGACTTTCCTATAGGTTTCCACATCTGCCCACAATTTTAAGACTTCAGACATATTTTCCACACCTTCCTCTTAATTTACTCTTTCACATAATGAAGGACACTTTAAATATTTACTCACACTATATACTAACATTTTAATAGGGGCTACCACCATAATAAGCACACCACTCCATAATGTGAAGTAGGGTAGTTGGGGTCTGACTGATCCTCTCATTCCACCATTAGCTATTTACATATTTGCACACTTTTCCCATTGTATATTTACACATTCACACACTTTTTAACATTGTTAGTATTTCATGAAGTAATTAGTATATATATATATATATATATGATATATATACAACATTATCCATTTCATGAAAACTATATTTACTTACCTCAACTTGCTTTGGTTTGCATCTGCTAGTTAACACTTACTTTGGCTTGCATCAACAAGATGGTCATAATATGATCTTAAAATTTAAGGTGTTGAATCCTTGCCAATCATTGTCAGAAACAAATAGGATTCTAATGATTGAATAAAACATGACTATTTACATTCAAACTTAACTTGGTTTACTACAATTGTGTTTCAAAAATAATTAACATCACTCTAGCCTCCATCATTTACATTTTAGCAAGTTATGTCAAAGTTACCTAAACTAACCTAACTTTGATTATTGAAATAAAAAAATTCGTAGCAATTCATAATCATTTCTACTAATTATAAATTAAGTCTCGTTATCCATAATAGGTCAAGTAGTTCCACAATCAGTATATTTTCTACATGAAAATTATAATACTAGAACATCACTCATAGTAATGGAATTCAAGATAAGAGATTGTATTTAAGGTGACTATTTATCTAGGCCTCTATGACCATTTACATTAGGAATACCAAAACTCAATTGAGTTTGGCCTTGTTGTAGCTTGAGGTATAATTAAATCTTACCCAAAACAAGTTTAAAGGAGTGACAAACATGATCTTAATTCACTTTTCAATTTTATATACAAGAGTACACAACCATAAAGAAGATAAATATTGTAAGGTGGAATTTCTTCCATGACACAACAAAAAAAATTAATGGTGCCATTTCATGTGTCTTATGATATCATGTAGCTTTGGATTTATGAAGAGAAATAGTGTATACTACATTTGAATGAAATCTTACACACCTTTACTACTATTATGAGAGAACAACTATCTTGCATAACTACTAGACATTAGCTTCCAATGTAATTCTACAATTAAATTCATTCTCCAAAGGCATGATTTAAACTCATACCATTTTAATATTATACCCATATTTTACCGATTTACAAATATGTAATAAACATTTATTCATTTTGATTAGGTTCATCAAGTGATTCACATCCTACACAAAAAAATTCCTCACATTCATCATATGTAAAACCATTTATGACCTATAAAACAAAATACTTATCTAACTAGAATTATGGAATGCATCAATTTAACCTTCCTAGTTATAGTAATAGAGATTATTGAAGGAGAAAAATGGGTGGTAACTATTACACCTAGGGTTGGGCTTCACAAAATGAAAAATATCTTTTTTTCATATCACAAATTTTTGGACCACCATGATCCTGGATAGAACCTTGAGTCAAGCTTTGCTAACAATGCTCAAATCACCTTACAAATTAGAATTACTTCCCCAAAAGGAGTTCCTCTATTATCTATATAGAAATCATAGTCCAAATAGAGAACTCAATACCTTCACACTAAGTCCTTTAAGCCTTACTCCAACAATGTCTTACCACATACTAATTTACATAATGCAAGCTCATGCACAAATAAATTATAATTTCTTGATCTTATGCATTATTGAAATGCCTCATTTTTATATATCTTTCACATCCCCATTCATATTCCTTGGTGTCATCCCAAGTTCCTATGCTAATCTAGTGACTCAAATTGGTCCTTTGTCATCTAACGATTACAATGGATATTGTGAACCCTAGGTGGATCCCATTATTTAATGCAAACCAAAAATTATAATGTTGAGTGCATAATATTTCAATAAGAAACTCCAACATCATTTATCTCAACCCATAAGTCCAACTCAAGCCCCAATTATTAAATTTATCCTTATCATACTTGTGTCATTAACCAAGGAAACCCCATTTTTTAGTCATGTCATAGATACATGCACTACATTTTTTGGGGTCTAATCCTACTTAGAGCCCCTCTGTACACATTGTAACTCACATGCAAACTTATCAAGACTCATATACAATGGGACTCTATGACCTTGGTAGCATTCACTCCCTTATATTTCCTAATTAAACATTCTCATCTACATGGCAAGTAGTTCCATTTCATACAAAACTTCAGCTTTGAGCTTTTGCATGTGGTAATATCATTTGTTTTTTATTTTTTGTTCAATAATTATTTATAAAATCACCGATATTGCTCAATCTATATCACACATCTCAAGATTATCATTTTCTCCTTCATTTCTAGGAGAGCTATAAGCTTTCTTCTCTATATAATTTATTACTCTTATTGTAATGTATTTTACTTTAGAATTTTATATCCTATTGTCTACCTTTTTCCTTTTGTACACCTTCATATAACCGTAATTAGATTCTTAGGATTTTGATTAATATAATTTCATATTTACACATTATTATTCATAGAGATTTATTTTTTGAGTATAGTTATAATTAGGCTAAGCACAAGTTTGTAGACACACATGTACATAGGCCTTAGTCCTAGACATATATAGGCTAAGCGCAAAAATTCTATAATCTTCCTCAACTACTTGTGTGGGAAGTTGAAAGACTAGTATTGAGTTCTTGACATGAATGTAATCTCCCAAGAAATAACATATTCTGGTATATCTCAAACATAGGTTGCACATGAGACCACTTTGTAGGAATCAAACATGCAATGAATTTGTTTTTGGTTGTGACATTCATAAATTTTATTACATTTTGGTGAGCCTAATTTTTTCCATTATTCCTCTTACTATCATCTTGCATTTTGTTCTTATTTTTAGGTGTCATAGTTATATCTACTTGCTATCAACCGTTTGCATTCAACATTGACAGATATATACATTTATTTTATCAAAAACAACATATATGACACAAAATAGGTACATGACACTTCTCATGATACCAACATGACTACAAAAAGAACCATTTATAACACATGGTCATTGACGAGTAGATATATTTATTTTACCAACATAACACATACTTCAACAATATTGAGTGGACAACTCAACAAAAAACATATATGACCCAAAAGAAGTTGATGACACTTCTCATGATACCAACAGAACTACAGAATAACCATTTATAACACATGACCTGACGAGTAGAAACACAACACATACATAGAGTTTTGTTTACGTGGACTTTACCGCTCAGTCTTCATTAATGTTCCACCACCCTTCTTCATCGAGGTTGGGGTCCATTTCGAGCTTAGGTAACCTACTCAAAGTCATACTTACGACTGACTCTTTGGTTACATGGTCGACCATTATTTTTGTCTGCAAGTTCTGTAACAGCTTGTTGTAGCAGCTTAATTATATTAATAAGTTCTTTGTTGAACTCTTCTTGCTGTTTCAGACGACATATTAAGATTTTTACAGTTTCACAAAGAGTAGAATAATCACAAGGTTCTTCGGTACACTGACTGGAGGGCTGGAATGGGGGTAATTTGGAAGACTTAGTGGGTCCCTGGTCACAAAATTCGCTAGCACCTGCCCAGTCTATTATAAGACCTTTAGCAGCGCCATGCAAGACACTATCTATACCAGGTGGAAGAATAAGATCTGCTATTCCGTGCACAAGTCCTACTGCACCACGAGTTGTATTACTAATCAGATTTCCTTGACGAGTGTGTTGACTCATATTTAGAGGCTTGCAAAGATATTACAAAGCCCTTTTCAAGAGTATGAGCTAAAGTAAACAACAATGGATGCCAAATACAAGGATTTTTGTTCCTTATATAGGCTAACAAGTAAAGAATATCCAACGGGTGGCGGAAATTTTAAGGTCGGTGGATTTTTTTTATTTTTTTGGGTTCTCCCCCAGCTTTAGTTGCAGATAAGAATATTTTTGGGGTGGCTGATTTTTTTGGGTTATCTCGTATGAATATGAATATGAATATGAATATGAATGAGAATGAGAATGAGAATGAGAATGAGAATGAGAATGAGAATGTGAATGTGAATGTGAATGTGAATGTGAATGTGAATGTGAATGTGAATATGTATATTGTAATAGAGGAATTATAAAATTTATGTAATTTTAGTATATGTGGAGATGTGTGGTATTCAACATTAGTGTGAAGAGGTGTAGTATCATCAATTGTGGATGATTAATTAGATTTATGGAAGCTCTAACAAACATGGACAAAGGACAGATGATCAATGCACATGGCACATTGTGATGGCTATATATTTGTTGCCCAAAATGAAGCTATGGAAGCTAATCAATGGTTGTAATGTTATCTTCTAATAAGTCAAATGTGGTATTTTCTACCAATTGTAGATCCTCATTCTACGTTGATTGAATATTTGACAATTTCATTAGAATGGTGTTTTGTAATTAAATGTTCTACATATATATATATATATATATATGTTTGACAACAAATTTGAGCCACTTTATAAATATATATGATTATAAATATATTTTTATTAATTAATATTATAAGTTTAATTATTATAAACATTTTAAATATATTTATTCAAAAAATATTATTTATCAATTGTGTGTTATTTTTAATTTAGAAATCATTTTTATTTTATTTATTTAAAAGTTACTTTATTTTAGAACAATTTAGCAATTATCTTAATTTATTTAAGTGTTATTTTATTATTTGATAGGAAAATGTTCGAAAGTAATTTTAATATTTTAATATTTTAACATATATTAATTGTGTTTTAATTTTATATGAACAATGTCCATTGACCTTAATTATTATTATTATTTATATGAGAAAAGGGTCAGTTTTTTATTAGTTTCATAAAAATGATTGAGATATCAATTGATACACACATTTATTTTCACTCTAAAATCTAAGTTTCAAACTCGCTTTTTCAGTTCATGTACATGTTAAGATCCATATTGTAGACACCTAAAGTCCATCTGAGCATTTCAATTAATTTTGGTCACTAATCTTATAATCACATTAAACTATTCACCTTCAACCAATTAATTAAATAGTTTACCTTAACATTAGTTAATTGAATAAATTAATTAATTTAATTAATTATCCTTATATCATTCACCCTCCTCATAATTTAGAAAATTAAAGAATTTATCTTCCATCATAAGAACATCAGATATTTTGTACCAGTTGAGACCAATTTACCCAAAAAATAATTGAAAAACTTGATGCTTCAACAACTACTACTCATATAAAAAAAATATTTTTTAAAATATAAAAACTACCATTTTTATATCCACAAGTGTATATTTAAATTATATATATTTTAATAGTTTAATTATTTTTTTGTGTTTTACTTTAATATTTAATAAAAGTAGGTAATTGACACAAAAATATTAGGTTGAATACCATGTCAAAAAAAGACTAAAACTTATTAAATTTTTTGAAAAAATATGATGAACTAGATAAAAGAATCTATATCAAGATGGTATAGGTTTTTTTAATTTTAGATAAATAGTTAATATGAAAGTTGGTGTCAAATGGAAATAACTATGTTTTAATACACATAGTTTAATATTTATATATGTGTCTATGTGTGTGTTTATAAAATTGGAAAAAGAAATATTCATACACTAAAGTTTCAAGTTATAAGTACAAAAAAAAATTGAAGGAAAAAAATTACTATATAAAGATCAACATTTCATGTAGCTTCATTTTTCATTTTATAACAACTAAATTATTGTGTCAATTTATAAAAATTATATTAAAATAATTTTTCATTTTTTGAAAAATATTATTTCAAACATAAAATATACTAAAAAATAAAATATTTATTAGTTTACATTATTTCAAACTCCAAAGTTACATATATCCCATTTTTAGTGATTCAAGATTAAAATTTTGATGAGTGTTGATTGTTTCCATTATAAAAATGTGACAAACCTTTGCACTTTTACCCAATCATTTTAATAGTAATTCTAAATGTAAACACTAAAATAATTGTTCTTTCACTACTATTATGTTATTAAAATTATCCTATAATATCCATTATCATTTTCACTAATATCTATTATCATCTTATTATTCATTATCCTTAGTGCTTAATATTCCTTAATGGGGCTGGATCAATGATGATGAGTATTTATATAATGATGACGAAATTGTGTGAGGAGTAATTATTTAGAGTAATTACATTGTATTTGTTTCTATTGATATTAATTGTGATGATGTTTTAGAGGGTTCGTTCCTTTTGTGCCTTGTAATATGTTGATTCTAGATTGATTATGACATCTACAAAGGGTGTGAGACATCTAGATGGTTAGAAGATAGGTGACACACAAGGAAAGGGGAACATGGAGGCCAAGATGGCCAAATAGAATAAGTGAAACATCTTAGGTGAGGAGGCTACGATGGATCTTATAGAATTTTAAAATTAAAAAAATAGTGAACCTATATATTCAACAATGGATGTTTAGGATTTGGGAGCTATCAAAGAATATGAACATGTCTCTTAGTGTTTGTGTTTGCTCAATGATGACTAAGCTATTATTATATCCTAGTATACATAGGGTACAAATAATATCTTTGATGTTACTCAATCCCTCTCATGTTCCTCTATGCTTCCAAGAGTTGCCTACTCTTACCTGCTTCATAATGATATCGATGATGTGGTGCATTAAGTGGTTGTTCTCCATAATTTATTCCTAGAACATTTCCATGCAATTAAAATAAGTTAGATTTATGTCTAATGTGTATTGAAGGATATTGATATGAACTTGAAGATTTCATTGTTGGTGGATGTTGATGGAACCCCCCAATTTTGCTTTGGTTCCACTTTAAGTCTTCAAATATTTGGCTTAGACCCTTGTTTTAAGGCTTAGGGTTATGATCCTCACCAGTGCTTTGGGTTTGTGTTGTTAAAAGTATTCCTAACTAATCTTTAGGTCTAAGGGTCTTGATTGGAATTATTTTTAGTTATTGACCTTCTGGTGAAGGTTCTTGATTGTCTAAGTTGTGACTTATGCTAGATCAGGTTCATTCTTTTACCATCCCCTAAGTCCTAGTCGTACCGGTCAGTTCCCGTAGTCATTCCAAAATGTTGTCATTATTTTGTGAGGTTAATTTTCTTCAAGATAATCTAACTAAGTCTATGATCTGGTTTTAATCTTCACCTAGGGTGTTAATCCATATATTTATGTCCCCGACCATCATCTGCCTAGTGATGGCCCTCTTCTACAAACTAACATTTAGGGCATGTGCAGATTTTTTGTTGTGTCATGACTATTCGATCATTGTGAAAAAATATCAACCACTCCTCTCACACCTACCTTGTTTAATTTCTCATTTCAATACTCGCACAGGTAGGTGGGCCATTGCCACATTTCATATTTGGCAGTGGGTCCAATGCTTTCAAAGGGTTAGCAAGCGATATCAATGACATGGTATTCAACCTAATATTTTTGTTGAATTTTAGGTAATTGACACAATAACCTATTTTTGTGTAATAACCTATTATTGTGTCAATTAACTTGATGAAGACATATCTCATGATATTAGTCATTGATATTAATTGACATAAAAATAGGTAATTGACACAATGTTATAAAAAAATTAGAATTAATTATTTACTTGGAAAAAAATTACAAAAAAAGATGCATCCCATCGGGACACGATTCCTCTACTTATATCTAAAATATTATCATTTTATTATGGTTAGGGTGGTCATATAGACACCTCCTTATTTTTTCCTTGAAACTTAAATACTACTGCATTGAAATTTCTAATTTTCACCAAATAGATATTTTTATTTAAAAATAAACCTAGTAGTTTAGAAACTACCTTAAATTTTCTACAAATTCTATTCTTACACATTTTTGAAATAATATAGATAACTTATTCAAATTTTTACGTCAAGTTGCCTAACTCTGATTTTTCTAAATTTTATCACCACTTAAGGGCTCGTTTTTCCCATGATGATCCTACACATACCCATCTTTAGGTCTCAAATTTTGAGGAATTTCTAACAAGGAATCCAAGAACCTTGCTAACAATTCATATGGTGGTTCTCCCTCCTGTCTTTTCATGCTAGACATTTTTTTAAGAAAGAACATTTGATCAACATAACTTTGTTGAGTTCATCATGGATCTGTCTATGATTATCATGTTGCAATATTGATATATTTTCAAAAGCATCATCACCTTGATCACCTCTTTCATTCTTTTGAATTTCATTTACATGATGTGCTTTAGGACAACTAACACTTGTAGCCATATATCCCTTCATCATTGAATATATCATATTATTTTCAATATCCATTGCTTTTCTATATGCATGCTACAATGTTAAGGGATCTTCATCTATTAAAAAAAATCGTATCTCATTATCAAAAGCACCCAAATACACAATTAAACATTATGCATCATTTTTTCTCATATTTTTAGGAATATTTCTTAATGCTTTTGCAAATCTGAGGTTAAAAACTGGGATCAATTCCTCTTCATCCTTCTGAATTTCCCTATAAATTTTCCTCACTGAATTGGGATTAATCCTCTCACTGAATTGTTCTATGAATGTTACCATTAACTCACTCCATGAAGGGATAGAACATAATAGAAAATATGAAAACCAATCTCTGCCATTTCCCTTTAGAGATTGAACAAATAATTTCATGATAACATCTTCATGATATATCTCATAGCCTTCCATCAAATATGAAAACTCCTTTTGATGGTGAGATGTTGATTCTGAGCTTTGACCCTTGAAGTTTGGAAGATGTTCCCTAACATCATTAGGAATGGGGTTTGGTAAACCTTGAATACCATTGAAAGTTAATGGTGTATATCTTTCAACAAAGAAACTTCTTTGATGACATGACAATGGTTGCATACTCTTCACATATTCATCATGCACCCCATAGTGATGTTCAAGTTAATGATACATTTTCTTACACCCCTTTACAAAATTAAAACACCAACCCTACAGTTCATCACCACCCTATTTCTTATTTTTATCATGACCTTAAAATATTACAATGGATTACGCAAATATAGCTACATATGAAATTCTCTCTAATGGGAAGATTTCAAGAACAAGCATACTTCTTCATTACAACATAAAAACTTCAAAATATAGCTTAGAAGTATGAAATTATTACCACTACCATTCACATTCACATTCACATTATTATTATTATTATTATTCTTATTCTTATTCATACTCATATTCATATAGATATTCATAAGAGAGGAAAAAAAAAATCAGCCACCCCAAAAATATTCTTATCTGCAACTAAAGTTGGGGGAGAACCCAAAAAAATAAAAGGAACAAAAATCCTTGTATTTGGCATCCATTGTTGTTTACTTTAGCTCATACTCTTGAAAAGGGCTTTGTAATATCTTTCCAAGCCTCCAAATATGAGTCAACACACTCGTCAAGGAAATCTGATTAGTAATACAACTCGTGGTGCAGTAGGACTTGTGCATGGAATAGCAGATCTTATTCTTCCACCTAGTATAGATAGTGTCTTGCATGGCATTGCTAAAGGTCCTATAATAGACTGGGCAGGTGCTAGTGAATTTTGTGACTAGGCCCCCACTAAGTCTTCCAAATTACCCCCATTCCAACCCTCCAGTCACTATACTGAAGAACCTTGTGATTATTCTACTCTTTGTGAAACTGTAAAAATCTTAATATGTCGTCTAAAACAGCAAGAATATTTCAACAAAGAACTTGTTAATAGAATTAAGTTTCTACAACAAGCTATTATAGAACTTGCAAACAAAAATAATGGTCGACCATGTAAACAAAAAGTCAGTCATAAGTATGACTTCGAGTAGGTTACCTAAGCTCGAAATCGACCCCAACCTTGATGAAGAAGTGTGGTGGAACATTAATGAAGATTGAGTGGTAAATTCCATGTAAACAAAAATCAATGTATGTGTTGTGTTTCTACTTGTCAATGGTCATGTGTTATAAATGGTTATTTTGTAGTTTTCTTGGTATCATGAGAAGTGTCTCAACTTCTTTTGGGTCATATATGTTTTTTGTTGAGTTGTCCACTCAATATTGTTGAAGTATGTGTTATGCTGGTAAAATAAATATATCTACTCGTCAATGACCATGTGTTATAAATGGTTATTTTTGTAGTCATGTACCTCTTTTGTGTCATATATGTTGTTTTTGATGAAATAAATGTATATATTTGTCAATGTTGAATGTAAATGTTTGATAGCAAGTAGATATAACTATCACACCTAAAAATAAGAACAAAATGCAAGCTGATAGTAAGAGGAATAATGGAAATAGGAAATTATATTAATTAAAATCCTAAAGAATCTAATTACTGTTATATGAAGGTTTACAAAAGGAAAAAAGGTAGACAACAGGATATAAAATTCTAATGTAAAATACATTACATTAAGAGTAATAAATTATATAGAGAAGAAATCTTATAGCTCTCCTAGAAATGAAGGAGAAAATGATAATCTTGAGATGTGTGATATATATTGAGCAATATCAATGATTTTATAAATAATTATTGAACAAAAAATTAAAAACAAATGATATTACCGCATGCAAAAGCTCAAAGCTGAAGTTTTGTATGAAATGGAACTGCTTGCCATGTAGATGAGAATGTTTAATTAAGACATATAAGGGAGTGAATGCTACCAAGGTAATAGAGTCCCATTCTATATGAGTCTTGATAACTTTGCATGTGAGTTACAATGTGTACACAAGGGCTCTATGTAGGATTAGACCCCAAAAAATGTAGTGCATGGATCTATGATATGACTAAAAAATGGGGTTTCCTAGGTTAATGACACAAGTATGATAAGGATAAATTTAATAATTGGGGCTTGAGTTGGACTTATGGGTTGAGATAAATGATGTTGGAGTTTCTTATTGAAATATTATGCACTCAACATTATAATTTTTTGTTTGCATTAAATAATGGGATCCACCTAGGGTTCACAATATCCATTGTAATCGTTAGATGACAAAGGACCAATTTGAGTCACTAGATTAGCATAGGAACTTGGTATCACACCAAGGAATATGAATGGGGATGTGAAAGATATATAAAAATGAGGCATTTCAATTATGCATAAGATCAAGAAATTATAATTTATTTGTGCATGAGCTTGCATTATGTAAACTAGTATGTGCTAAGACATTGTTAAAGTAAAGCTTAAATGACTTAGTGTGAAGGTGGTGAGTTCTATATTTGGACTATGATTTCTATATAGATAATAGAGGAACTCCTTTTGGGGAAGTAATTCTAATTTGTAAGGTGATTTGAGAATTGTTAGCAAAGCTTGACTCAAAGTTCTATGCAGGATCATGGTGGTCCAAAAATTGGTGATATGAAAAAAAGACATTTTTCATTTTGTGAAGCCCAACCCTAGGTGTAATAGTTACCACCCATTTTTCTCCTTCAATAATCTCTATTACTATAACCAGGAAGGTTAAATTGATGTATTGCATAATTCTAGTTAGATAAGTATTTTGTTTTACAGGTCATAAATGGTTTTACATATGATGAATGTGAGGAATATTTGTGTGTAGGATGTGAATCACTTGATGAACTTGATCAAAATGAATAAATGTTTATTACATATTTTTGAATCGGTAAAATATGGGTATAATATTAAAATAGTATGAGTTTAAATAATGCCTTTGGAGAATGAATTTAATTGTAGAATTACATTGGAAGCTAATGTCTAGTAGTTATACAAGATTGTTGTTCTCTCATAGTAGTAGTAAAGGTGTGTAATCTTCCGTTCAAACGTACTATACACTATTTCTCTTCATAAATCCAAGTCTACATGATATCATAAGACACATGAAATGGCACCATTAATTTTTTTTGTTGTGTCATGGAAGAAATTCCACCTTACAATATTTATCTTCTTTATGGTTGTGTACTCTTGTAGATAATATTGAAAAGTGAATTAACATCATGTTTGTCACTCCTTTAAACTCGTTTTGGGTAAGATTTAATTATACATCAAGCTACAACAAGGCCAACCTCAATTGAGTTTTGGTATTCCTAATGTAAATGGTCATAGAGGCCTAGATAAATAGTCACCTTAAATACAATCTCTTATCTTGACTTCCATTCCTATGAATGATGTTCTAGTATTATAATTTTCATGTAGAAAATATACTAATTGTTGAACTACTTGACCTATTATGGATAAAGAGACTTAATTTATAATTAATAGACATGATTATGAATTGCTAGGAATTTTTTTATTTGAATAAACATAGTTAGGCTAGTTTAGGTAACTTTGACATAACTCGCTAAAATGTAAACGATGGAGGCTAGAGTTATGTTAATTATTTTTGAAACACAATTGTAGTAAACCAAGTTAAGTTTGAATGGAAATAGTAATGTTTTATTCAGTCATTAGAATCATATTTGTGTCTGACAATGATTGGCAAGGATTCAACACCTTAAATTTTAAGATCATATTATGACCATCTTGTTGATGTAAGCCAAAGTAAGTGTTATCCAGTAGATGCAAACCAAAGCAAGTTGAGGTAAGTAAATATAGCTGTCATGAAATGGATAATGTTGTATATATATCATTTATATATATATATATATTAATTATTTCATGACATACTAACAATGTTAAAAAGTGTGTGAATGTGTAAATATCCAATGGGAAAAGTGTGCAAATATGTAAATAGCTAATGGTGGAATGAGAAGATAACAAAGACCCCGACTACCCTACTTCACATTATGAAGTGGTGTGCTTATTGTGGTGGTAGACCCTATTAAAATGTTAGTATATAGTGTGAGTAAATATTTAAAGTTTCCTTCATTATGTGAAATGGTAAATTAAGAGGAAGGTGTGGAAAATATGTCTGAAGTCTTAAAATTGTGGGTAGATGTGGAAACCTGTAGGAAAGTCTTTAACCAAATTTCAAGCATAAGAAAAGGGAGAATTAATATTGTGGGAATTTTGAACCCCCAACTTAAGTACTTTGGGATAGGCTACCTTAAGAGGGGAAAAAAAGGCAGTTGGGGGTTGGACAAGGGGACTGGTTGGTTTGGAAGGAAAAAAAAAAGAGGAAGGGGAGAGGTAGCTAGTCCAGGGATGTCATTGTAGCCTATTGTCCTAAGAGGTAAGTTTTCTATGTGAAAAAATTCATTTTATTTCATGCTCTCTTATGTGTAAGTAAACTGGTCTTGGGGTTCCTTGTTTAAGTATGGAAATCTTCCTTAGGGTTTTGGTTGATCCTCTTGGCTCAAGGGAATGGTGATACCCTGCATGGCTTTATGACCCATTAAGGTCAGGTGGAGAGAATTCTCCTCCATTATCTTTTTGGTTGACAGAAAAAGTATACCTAAAATATTTCTCCATCTACATTGTTTATGGCTCTGTGTTTTAAAATTTATGTGAATAAATTGTTTATTATTACTCTATGTACAAAGAAATCTCAACTGTAAGAGAATATTGAAGTATTGTGAATGTTTGTATAGAAATACTAACTACAACTTTTAAAAAAGTGTGAATCTATCTTCTTTTTGTTAAATAAATACCAGTAAACATAAAATAAGTGTGTATTTTCATTTCAGTGTTATTTATTTACCTTTTGTGGTGATAAATGTCAAGAAGAACAATGTAAAGAAAATAAGACTAAACTGTTATATGCATTCTTTTAATCTCTTGTATGCTATCTACAATGATTTCTTCCATACAAATATAGTAAAATAATTACATAGAACCGTAGGAAGCATTATTAGTGTATTTCATGAAAAGGGTCCCTTGTCTTACATGGGTCATTATTGGCTTACTTTCTAAGATCTCCATCTCGCCATGCATTTTCAAGCTACCTAAACAAAGGGCTTCATTTCTCATTCTTACTTATTATCCTTGCACATCGAGGTTAAAACACCCCTGCACATACTAGACACAAATAATATTTTACTAATGTTTTGTTAGAGTAAAGATAATATATAAAAAATGTATATATACAATAACATACAATAAATAGTAATATAGATAAATAAATAAAAATATTATTTGTGAATATAAATAAAACAAAAATATATATATATATAAGCACAAGATTAGGGGGAACCCCTCCCCTCATAGTTTGTAGTTGTGGAAGAAGGGATGTACCCTCCCTCTACCCACAACCACTAGAAGTAAGGAACAACCCTATGTGGGAGCCGCTACCCCTTGCAGGGGTGCGATCCATTAGGGCTCGATCCTTCAGAATTTATTTATTTTAATGAAAAAACTAGAAAAAAAAAAGAAATCCCTCCTAAGGAAAAATAGGTTGTGGCATGTTCCAATAGACGAAAAAAAGGATGTGAGCCATTATTATCCAATACACGGCCTGAGACTACAAGAAAACAAGACAAAAACCCAACAAATATTTATTAGAAAACCTTTCAGAGGTGAATCCTTGAGCAAATAACCAAAATTAATGGCATCAATAAAATGAACAAAACTAGCAGTAGATATTAGGTTTACCTTCCCCCTCTTATGGCTCTAAGAATATCAGTGGGGAGGAAAAAAACAAACTTGTAGTATTGCCCTAAATCTACCAAGAACCTCCTTGATGACAATGCCCAAGCAGTGAGAAGAATATGCAAAGAAAAAAAAGAAATTAAAGTGAAACAAGATAGATTTTAGGGTTTCCTTTCATGCCAGTTTAAGGCTAATAACATCACATAAACTATTTGGTGAGGGAGTTATGGTTATATTTAAATAAACACAAGCATTTGTCACTATTATCTCATGAATCAATAAATACTTGATGAGCGGATTTTCAACGGATCTTACTCACTAATATAATAATCATCATGCATAATAATACTATTATGCAATACATTAATATAAGTAAATCGGAAGTGCAATATGCCTTGATTTTTTAAGGTTTCTTCTTAGCATGGATTGGTTTCATATTAACATGAACGGAAATCAATAGGGCCTTATAAAATAAAAGAAGAGATAATTTTAAAATATTGTTTTTGAGCTTCATGTTGACATTAGCAGTAGCACTATTAATTACAATGGTACACTTATAAATAATTGAAAATATTACATTAATGTTAATATCAATTGAGTGATATATTAATATTAATATTGTAAAAGATAATGGAAAATAAATTGTTAGCATTAGCATTAAAATTATTAATTATAATGTTTTCAATACTACTATTAGGATGAGTGTAATTGATAATAATATCACTATTCAAAATAATAAATGATAATTTTATTAACAATATAAAAAGAAAAAAAATGTTAGATCACAATACAAATATTAAGGAGTAATATTATAATTAATAATAAATTCAAGGTTTGAGGAATATTGTAATTCTCATCATAATAATATCGATATGGTTGCAGGAAGATATATTAACATTATTGAATAGTAAGTTTAAACGCTGGAAGAAATTGTTATTTATCAATAATTAAATTGTTAACATTGATCTTAATGTGTAATATTTACTTTAATATTATTAGTAAAATTGTAACGTAATATTAGAATTAAATTAGAGAAGAGTACTAATATTAGTAATTTCAATAAATAAGTGGAAGTAATATTAATCTTACTATTAATCATGGAAGAAGTATTAATATTGAGACTATTAATGTTATTAGAAAATGCAATGGGCATGTTATTAATAACGTTAATGATAAGTCATATCTTAACCTAGGACTAATAGGTGACCTAAGTGTTACTATTATTATTAATGCTCTAAATGTAAAAATTGTTACTTTTGCTAAAGGAAACAATATTACTAGTATTAATTATAGTGTAGATGTTATCGCTATTATTAACATTGGCTTTCAAAAGGGAGAAATGACCTCTAAACTTGGAGGAAATTTCATGAATCTTTTTTTTGTTGGTAACTATAAGTGAGTATTACCATTACAGATATGTAGGGAAATGTTAATAATAATGCCAAGTAATGACGATGTGAACTATCTATATGTTACGAAAATATAAAAAATAAAATGATAAAAAGAGTAACATCATTGTTATGGTAAGTAGAAGATTAAATATCTTTATTATCAATTTGATTTGATGTGTAAGTTTTTTCTAGGAATCTTATCATTGACCAATTTAAGATAATCAAATTAAGAATGGCACCCCCATTATTAAATTATATACCATCTTACCATTAATAATTTGTTAGAGGATAATGTTGGTGTGACTCTAGGATTATATGTTCAATGTACAATATTACTTTTGTTATTATTCAATTAGTTTAAAGATTAGACCAAACCAACCTAGTAATTTTATCAAGATATCTCGATGGATAATTTAGAATCTTATATTGAGTGTTATGGTTATCAAGCTCTTAATCCATGTGACTATTGAAATATTTTTATGGGAGTCGACTCTTTCCAATTAAATTAAATTGAGCAAGCCAAGATATTATGATTCCTTACAAAAATGTGAAGGCTAGTGTTTGAGTTACCAAGCCCTTAATAAGGAATTCAGTCATCAATAAATGTAAAACTATCAAATATTGTTGGACATTAGTATTTGTGTGCGCTATGGTGGTTTGTTAGGTGTATGTTAGGTTGTGACTTATGTTTAAACAAAAAAAACTAGTGGGCTTGTTGTGTTAGTTCCACATTAAAATGTGGGCATGACATTTGACATCAGAGCTAGGGTGGCAACACTATGTACTCTAGGAATAATACAGGTCTTAGCTATTATGTACATTGGCAAGATGTAAAAATCCGCAAGTAACAATCAAACCATCAGAATTGAGGGGCGTTTAGTATCTATTGTGGGCTACCTTATATTTGAGTATTGAAATTGAATTATAAGTAACCATCATATGTTGGGAAATTTAAAGACATTATGAGACAAAATTTAACCTTATAAATAGATTAGCTAATAATGAGTAACTAGATGAAAAAAACCTTGTGAAGATGATTCTAACAAGAGAATTATGTTCTTATAGATGATGTAAATATCAAAAAATATGATAGTTTAATGAATAAGAGTGATTAGGAATATATATCTCTATATAAAGAATTCATAACCGACCTACACTCCCCATCTCAAAATTTGGAAGAAGAAAGTGATGATGTTATGTATGTTAATAGGAGCATAATAAGCTAGGGTCTAAATAATGTAAGGTGTCTTAATATCTATGATTTCTTAACCGTAAAAATTTTCCAGCATTGTGACCTAGTCCTTGATAGGAAATTATTGGTATTTAAAGAAAATTGCAATTTATTTAGTTGTTGGGAATGGTGAGGTATAGCCTAGAATAATTAAATAAAATCTTATAGATTGTATAGTTCAACATTTGAAAAATTTAAGCAACTTTATTTAGCCTTAGGAAACATAGTGAGTGGTTTTAAGAATATTTAAGGATTCCTCCAAGTGACTCTTATTGTTACTAATTTTTAGGTACTAGCTAAATTACTAAAGTTTTATCAAGTAGTTATTAAACTAGGGTGAGAAAAAAATTTACAATTGAGAAAATTAGGTAAGAAAAAAAAACATTGAAATATTTATCAAGTTTTCAAGCTAAACATTCTCTACAGTTTGTCTTTCAAGTATATTCTTTCTATTATTCATGATTACAAAACATAGTGCTTTAAATAGTTTCATTTAGTTATTTCATATTATGTAACTGAAACAAGTTCAAAGGAAAATATACAAATCACTACATGATATGAAATAGTCGATTTATTAAAAAGCAATATTTTTGTAATCCCACACAAGCCATGACAATAACTATTCTGAGAGATATAAAACAGCAAGTAAATAGAGGAAACTAAAATGCATAAAATCATATATGGGACCCATCATTTCCTCATGAATGATGAATCCCATTGTTGGATGTTGTTGCAGGATCGTTGAAGTTGTCCAGTTGTTGCTCCAAGATAGAAATCTGCAAGAAGAGGAGATGTTAGAGCTTAGCATTCCATACAAATATCATGCATTTCTAATCAAGGAAATACTTGCTACTTTATAACTGATTAGGAATGGAAAAATGAGCAGCTGAATCCAAGATATCCAAAGGAAATTATCAAAAGAACATTAATTGCACTATGTTTATCTAACTTGTTTATTCATTATGGAGGTACACAAACATATTTCATTACTAGTTCATCATGTTCAATATTTTAGCATGTGGTGTAAAATTTGGCTCCCACAAGGGTTGAGCCCAACATGTTGTCCCTTAACTTGAAGAGGGGTTTTGAGAACGAAAATACTTTCACAAATGCTCAAAATGAAACAACCTTTTTGCATTTTTTATGAGAGATTACAAAACAATACAAGATTAGTTGATTCATTTACCATCATGACAATCAGATTCAGAAATCCAAGTGAAAATGAAGATCACAAATGAGTAAGGAATCTTTTTTGTTAATTTTTTTTATAGTGTTCAATATTCCACAAAATGTGTCATCATAAACATAATGTCTTATAAATAGTATCTGCATATAGGTGTGATACACAAAGGAGCACATGGTCATAAGGTGATAGTGAACAGGCATATATAATCTAGGCTCACAATAATGGGACAACAAACAAATGTATAAATACACTTCAATATGTTGTTTCTATTAATAGTTGAAAATGCAAACAACAACAATAGGAAGAGAAAAAGAACTACCATTAATCATTTGTGTAGTGCATAAAGATCAATAGAGGTTTGTATGTGCAAAATGAAAATTCTAAAGGAAACAATATTTTACATTCAAATAGAAATATTGAAGCATAATGGAACACAACTTGAGCATTATGAATCGTTTTTCTACAAAATAAGCAGAGTCTAAGAGTTTCAAGCCCACAACCCTCTAATGAATAGATTTTCATTTATTATTCCTAGGAAATGAGCAACAAATACAAAAGAAATGCAGTTGCTTGAACTTGTACAATATTTCAAAGATACTTAGTGATGCATGAATGTTCATAGCCATTAAGGGTTTCTAAACCCAAAAATTAGTAAACCAAGTTTTCCATGGCGGCCAAGGCAAGAAAAATATCAACAAAGAAGAGTAAAACTAGAAAATGCATCAGAAAATTGCTCACAATCGTGACCTAAAGGCCCAAAAATTCCTTAAAATGGACTTAATAATGCATCAGATCGATGGAAAACAACTTACCATCAAATTCTTGAAGGGATTCGACATCAAATAGAGAAGAAATCACTCTGAAATAGTAAGAAATAGGGAGGTTCGATCTTCAAATATCCAAACCCTACCCAACAGCATGGCGAGGCACCATTTTATCCAAAGCTCAAAGTAAAAAATGAAGGAAAACTTTAGGGTTCGATAGCTTTTACACAATGCCCTAATTCAAACGAGTAGGATTTTTGACTTTTGTTTAAACATAAAAATCATCACATTATTGCCAAGGTCTTGAATTTAAAGTCAATCGGCCAAGAGAATAAAGGGAGCTCGTATGTTTTGAAGGTGAACTTGTAAGTCAAGTTCTAGATCATCATTTAGAGTGTGATATTATTGCATGGTCAATTGAAGAAGTAGTCACTTGTTTTCTTCGCATGATTTTAAAAAAAAAAATCAACAAAGTAATTAAATATTAAAGGTAAGTTACCTTAATATTTAATATGTAATGTATTAAGAATAGGAATACTACATATCAAATATTAAAATAATTAAATTGATTATCATCAATAATTAACCAAACAATTCTCTTTTTCTCAAGATCATGCAAGAAATACAACTGAAGTCAACTAACCAAGCAAAGATTAAATGGAGTAAATGGTGGAGATTCCTGAGATAGCTTCAGTTTCGCATCATTTTTGAGGATCATTTGATCATGCACAACATGGGGAGGAGTATACAACATTCAGAGTTCAAAGTTCAGTTTGCTTTAGGTGTGGGCCCTCTTTTTGAGGATTTTCTTCTTTGCTCGTGATAGGATATTTTTGAGATATTTTTCACTCTCAATTAGCTGCCAGTTCCACCTCTTGGTGCATTAGGGTTTCCATCTTTGTATATATTGAGAAAACACTTAGTATTTTTCTTAATTGTTGTTTTCTACCTTTGCATTCTACAAAGAGACTATCTTGTAACTCAGCTTTTTAGTTTTTAGTTGATTAATATACAACAGTACTCTAGTTTCAGCAATTTGCTTAGTATTTTGTATAATTTTCCTTAAGAATATTCAAAAGAAATAGAGTTTACCTTTGTATCTTTTGGTGTTTTGTATCTTTTAAGTGATTTGATGCAAGTTTATTGTGTTTCAAACTAGAAACCTTTAAATTTATGTCTCGTTTACTTATGCATATATACAAATAGTAGTTTATCACAAGTCATTAATTATGCTTTTAAAGTTTATATTTTCTCTTAATTTGTGAAAACCTAGTTCTCCTTAGTGAGGTAAAATTAAGTAGATCCTTTTAGTGAAGCATTTATGTGATTAAGCTACTCGAGTTGAGTTGTGCTAGCAAATTTTCTAAGAATGTCAGTTGTGAATAAGTCTGCATTTAGTTTTCTTTGGTGCATCACCTCCTAAAATTAGCTTAGCATTAGAGTTTTGGGTATGTGCAGGATCATCATGGAAAAAATAGGCCCTTAAGTGGCAATAAAATTTAGAAAATTAGAGCTAGGCAACTTGACGTAAAAGTTTGAATAAGTTATCTATATTATTTCAAAAATATGTAAGAATAGAATATGTAGCAAATTTAATTTAGTTTCTAAACTACTAGGTTTATTTAAAAACAAAAAAAATCCATTTGGTGAAAATTTGAAATTTCAATGCAGTAGTATTTAAATTTCAAGGAAAAAATAAGAAGTGGGTGTCTGTCTGACCACCCTAACCACAATAAAATGATAATATTTTTTTATAAGATTTTAGATATAAGTAGGGGACTCATGTCCCAATGTAATGCATATATTTTTGTAAATTTTTTCAACGTAAATAATTAATTATGAATTTTTTATTACAAATTTTAGAAAACATAAAAACTCGTATGTCTAATCACCTTAACTTGTTCAAAAATTCATGAAATTCAATTTTAATTTTTTAATCCTATAGTATGCAAAGCGTAGAATGTGATGCATGTTTTGGATTCAAAAAATGTGATATTGTTTGAAAGCTATAGATGTTTTTCAATCAGCCTATCAATCAGGACTTTAGTCGTAATTCAAGTAGAAAATGAATAATAATTATCTATTAAATTCAAAGTAAAGCATAATTTATATTAGTGGAAATCTGAGAATCTCCTTTAAAAACCCTTTTCGTTTCATCAATTTTGGGTAAAAAAAGGGTCGTCAACCACATGGGCCATCATATCAATTAGATAATGCCACTTTTTGGCCCATCATGATCCTGCACATACCCTTTCATTCAGTTTCATAGATTAATCTTTATCCCTTTCCTCACACAAGTCTTTAGATTCTTGGAGATCAAAAAGGGAATGAATCCATAACCTCTAGGTTTGTCCTCATTATAGGGTACCCACAACTTGAGGATATTCTAATGTTTTACAGGATTGTAGAGCTTTACAACTTTCCATCATGGGTGCAATCCTATTGATAATAGTTTTTGGCATGCTTGATGGGACTCACAACTGATTTTCAATCCACTTAAACATAATTTTTCTTTGTTATTTTGGTATGCACAACAAAGTTTCAACCTTTTGAGGTAATATATATAAAAAAAATAGCATACCTCACGACTCCATTTTCTGATTTTCAAGCAGATCTAATGTGAACACCATGGTAAGACAATTGCCTTTTGTTACATTGAATGTTGGCAGCCCATTACTGTTTGCTCTGCATGATGATATTTCAGTAGTAGCCTTGAAAGGCTTTATTTTCTTCACCAGTGAAATTCAAACTACTCCAATTGAACATATTAAGGATGTGGCTACATTATGTTTACTCCATCATATTACACAGGAGAATGTTGCAATGGGGCTTTTGGTTGCATCTCTAAAGGGTAAGGAAATTCTGTGGTTTAGAGTATTTTTTGTAGGTTCAATTACTTCATGAAATTTGTTTGGTGAAGCTCTAAATAAATAGTTTGAAGACAAGTCAAATAACCTATCACTGATTGAACACTTGACTACAATGAAAAGAGCTCCAGAGGAGCAAATGACTGACTTCAACTTTTGATTCCAAAGAACTTCGAACAGAATCCCAGCAACAGTAAGACCTTCACCACATCATGCTTTCTTATATTATCTTAGAGCAATATATAGTGATATTGTTGTTATGATAAAATCTATGGGCTGAGTTACATTACCTACAATGTTTGATATTGCTATTAGAGCTAAAAATAACCTTATTCAAGCTAGTAAAATAGCACCCATGCCTCCTATGAATATTTTTTTGGATATTAAGCCATTAATGCATATTCAAGTTCCTTGAAATGCCCGATTACCTGATGTTATAGCCTTATGTTTTCAAATAGTAGTCCAAAACAATGTTGTTCCAACAAATTTATACTTACTAGAGCTTAGGGGTACCCAATAGGAAATGGCTAAATTCTTTTAAAATTATACACCTTACCAATCCCCATACCAAATGAATAAGCCACCTTATCAAGTTGATTTTCAAGGACAGAGAAGAAATTACAATGTTAAACCTTTTCAATCGTATAATGGTCATGTTGCTAGCTCATCTAGAGAACTAGTAGTAGTACAAAATAATTTGGCGCAAGAGTACAATAGGTGTTATCTATGTAACCAGCCATAAAACTAGTCAATTTGCTCAAATGGCATGATAAATCTGTTTGAATTGTGTGCCTCAATCCCATTGGGCTAAACATAGAAGAGAGCAATGTCAGTATGCTATTTTATATCTCTCAGACTAGTTACTATCATGGCTTGTGTGGGATTACAAAAACATTGCTTTTTAATAAATCGGCTATTTCATATCATGTAGTGAATTGTATATTTTCCTTTGAACTTGTTTCAGTTACATAAGATGAAATAACTAAATGAAACTATTTAAAGCACTATGTTTTGTAATCATGAAAAATAGGAAGAATATACTTGAAACACAAACTATAGAAAATGTTTAGCTTCAAAACCTGATAAATATTTCAATGTTTTTTTTCTCACCCCAGTTTAATAACTGCTTGATAAAACTTTAGTAATTTAGCTGGTAGCTAAAAATTAGTAACAATAAGATTCACTTGGAGGAATCCTTAAATATTCTTAAAACCACTCACTATGTTTCCTAAGGCTAAATAAAGTTGCTTAAATTTTTGAAATGTTCAACTATACAATCTACAAGATTTTATTTAATTATTCTAGGCTATACCTCACCACTCAAATAAATTGCATTTTATAAAAATTCCAATAATTTCCTATCAAGGACTAGGGTCACAATGGTGGAAAATTTTTACGGTTTAGAAATCATAGATATTAAGACACCTTACATTATTTAGACCCTAGCTTATTAGGCTCCTATTAACATACCTAACATCATCACTTTCTTCTTCCAAAGTTTGAGATGGGGAGTTTAGGTTGGTTATGAATTCTTTATATATAGATATATATTCCTAATCACTCTTATTCATTAAACTATCACATTTTTTTATATTTACATCATCTATAAGAACATAATTATCTAATCTATTTATAAGGTTAAATTTTGTCTCATAATGTCTTTAAATTTCCCAACATATGATGGTTACTTATAATTCGATTTCAATACTCAAATATAAGGTAGCCCACAATAGTTACTAAACACCCCTCAATTCTGATGGTTTGATTGTTACTTGAGGATTTTTACATCTTGCCAATGTACATAATAGCTAAGACATGTATTATTCCTAGAGTACATAGTGTTGCAACCCTAGCTCTGATGTCAAATGTCATGCCCACATTTTAATGTGGAACTAACACAACAAGTCCACCAGTTTTTTTTGTTTAAACATAAGTCACAACCAAACATACACCTAACCAACCACCATAGCGCACACAAATACTAATGTCCAACAATATTTGATTGTTTTACATTTATTGATGACTAAATTCCTTATTAAGGGCTTGGTAACTCAAACACTAGCCTTCACATTTTTGTAAGGAATCATAATATCTTGGCTTGCTCAATTTAATTTAATTGGAAAGAGTTGACTCCCATAAAAATATTTCAATAGTCACATGGATTAAGAGCTTGATAACCATAACACTCAATATAAGATTCTAAATTATCCATCGAGTTAACTTGATAAAATTACTAGGTTGGTTTGGTCTAATCTTTCAACTAATTGAATAATAACAAAAGTAATATTGTAAATTGAACATATAATCCTAGAGTCACACCAACGTTATCCTCTAACAAATTATTAATGGTAAGATGGTATATAATTTAATAATGGGGGTGTAGATACCGAAAATTGGTCTAGGCCTGCGAGTACACATTTCAACATAATTTTCTATAGTCCATCATCTTGATTAAATAATGTTACTTATTTAATTGCCTTTCTAACACATATTTCCTCTATTAATTAAATACCCTTTTTAATTAATTCATTAATTCATAATCATCCTTTATTCAACTTAATTAATTAAATAAATCATATTTATTTAATTATGTTGCGAACTAATTAATTCTTTCCCGTTTATCTATCAATTAAATAATTTATTATTTAATTCCCCTTTATCATATTTTTCCAACTATAATTAAATATCTTTATTTAATTATTCATTTAACCCCTTTTCATCTATAATTAAATATTTATTATTTAATTATTCATTTTATCCTTTTCAATAGCCAAATTAAATAAATTACTTTATTTATTTAATTAAAAGTCTCATATTTCGAATGTTGAATTAAATTAACATTTAATTCATTATTTAATTAATTATGTCACATTCCTCTAACATTCAGTTATCTCTTACATGCACTTATCGTCTGACTCGAGTTATCTCTATGAGAGAACTCTCCGTCACAACTAGTTGATTAACTAGTTCCAACTCATATGCATGATCTATATTTATTAATTAAATATCTTTATTTAATTAACTAACTCAAGTTTGCATTCACATGCATTTATCATGCATTTATTCTCCAACTTCTAACTTTGGATTTTGCATACAAAGTCTATTTCTTTTATTTTTTGAAGATGAAGATTGGAACTCATGTTCTAACTCATGTTCTAAAATTAGTCTTTACCTGCAGTTGAACTCACGTTCTAACTCGCGTTCTATCTGTCACATAACTCATCGCATGGCATTCATCAATCTCATCCGTCGATCTCTCTTTGAATCTGAGCCGATCATTTGAAAACAAAAAATCTATAAAATGGCCTGTCATTATCATTATTTCTCCTCCCGAAATCTTTATACACTTTTGAGAAGAGAAACAATCTTTGATATTTTGCTGACACACTCAACGAAGTTATGCTTGCATTCAAACACAGAAATCTGAGGGCAAGAATAACAATACAGCAAGATGGAGAAGGGAAATTGAGATAAATCGAGGAAGTATTTGCATATTCGGTGAGATCATTCTAGTGTTATTAGTTTAGATTAATCATGCTTACTTATCATTCTTTGTTGTTTTATTTAGATTAGAATTGATGTTTAATCTTGTGCAACAGTTAGCATCTTCCACAAATCCAAAAAATCTGAGTTACATTTGGTGAACCCGACATATTCGACCATAACTTTTACAAGGCTACATATTTTTTCATGAAATTTTTTTTGAAAATAGATGACATTCTCAAGAGATTTCACAAAAAAAATCATCTTTTTTGGTGATGTTTTAAATTTTTTATACTTTTTTTGTTATTTTTCATAAAATATCAATTTTGAGAGAAATTTGTTCAATTTTTTGGATATGGTTACATTTTTGGAAAGAGATTTAAATTTGAATAGGGGTCCATTCTTTAGGTTTTAAATTTGGATAAATTGTTTTTATTCAAACAATAGATCTTTGAAAATTATGGTTTCACAGATATTTGCTTGAATCTCACAAACAGTTACAGATCTATTCATGAAATTTTTAATGCAGATTAGAAATTATGTCAGGCACGTTCAGTGAAAAAATCAGATTTTTTGTATCTATTTTAAATTTTTAATAAATTTTTTATGATTTTTTCATAAAAAATTAATTTCAGGTGCAAAACAGACAATCTTTCAGATTTATTTACATTTTTGGGAAGCTCTTTAAATTGAAGTATGGGTCTATTCTCTGTAGTTTTATTTTTACTATCAAAAATATTTCCAAAAATCAGATTTGTCTTGACTAGCTATTAGGGTTTTGGCTTTGTTCGGTTTGTGCATGTGCAGAAAAAAAAAAACTTCAAAGCACACATTGGATCAAGTGGAAAAAAACAACTTGGAGCTAAATAAATTCTAAAGGAATAACATAGTGTTTGCAGGATGAAGCTTTGAAGACAATTAAAACCCAAGACAATTTTTCTGCAGGACGAAAGCTGAAGACTATGAACTACTGATAAATTGCATGCAGGACCTAATGCCTTTGTGTTAATTTATTTAAATAAGATTTTGTTTGGTAGATAGATAATCATCGTGTGGGATTAAAATGAATTTTTTGTTTGATAGATAGAAAATTGTCATTTGGAATAAAAAGAACCACTGTCTTCTTTGTTTGGTCCTTTGCACATATCTGTAAACCCTTACGATTTAGTACACCGAAGTATCCTCTCCCCTTGCGCAGTCATGCAATCCTGGGTGTAAGAGAAACAGTTGCTGACTCTAGAACTTGGACCTATCTTGGTGGGAAAAAGTACTCACCCCAAGAATCACGTGCACTAATCTGATGAGATGGACAAAAATGGACTCTCGTCGAAATTGGTTAGTGTCCGATGAACAGAATGCCTGAATTAAAAGCCTTGTTGTAGAGTTACCAAAATCCTATCTACTTGTTGGTGCAGGAAGTCGGACCTGTGAAGCCGTCTTACAATCTTACATTTTACGTGTAGAGATGAAAATTATGCCATGGGGGATTCATGGGTACTGTAGGTTGGCTGCCCAGTATAAGTGAGTGCCATGGAGGGGAGCCAGTGGGGTCAAGCTACTAATCATCCACTGTAAATATGCGTAGCTGGAGAAATCCAAGTAAGAATTCAACAAGTACTATCCTAGAAACCTAGGGTGTAAATGTTTTTTGAGTCTCAACAGTCCATTCATCACAAAACTGAAAATACTTTGAATGTTGTGTTTGCTGTTTGTTGTATTTGCCAAAAATCTAGATCAAACAAACAAAGTCAGTCAAACAACTTTTGGAAAAAAAAAAAATTCAACTGTGAGGAACAGAGTCGCATTTGTCAGTTTAATCGCCGCTTTTGTATTAGAGAGTCGCATCTGTTAGGGGAATAATCACATCTGTCTATCATGATTTTCACAATCTCGAAGTTTCGAAGTGCATCTGTCACATCCTGAGTTGCATGTGTCCATGCAAACCGCATCTGTCAAAGTCTGAACCGCAAGTGTCTGTTAGGATAACTAGTTTTAGAGTCCAGAATAGGAAAAACGCATGTGAATTGGTAAACCGCAACTATCCTAGGAAAGACTGCAACTGTCAGAAACACCACAACTATCAAATACTGAACCGCAACTGTCATCGGAAAGACCGCAACTATCAAATCCTGAACCGCAACTGTTACGTGAACCGCATCTTCTTGTTAACAGAGAAAAATCAAAACTGCAAACTGAGTCCGAATAGAAAGTGTCAAAATTTTGCTCAAAAATATTGCATCATTGGTGGTTATATACATCTTAGTTACAATCCACGTCTTCGTCATAGTCATCCAAAGTTACATGCATATAGATACTTCCTTGAAAATCTTAGTTACAATCCACGTCTTTGTCATTGTCATCCTAAGTTGCATGCATCTAGATACTCCCTAGGAAATTGCATATCACAGCATAGATAAGTTTCCTCATCTTTGGATAAATTCATGTCCCGATTTGTCACACTCATCGAACCTAGTCACCTTAGTCTTATCTAGTGAATCTTTTCAGCTCAACAAGTCTAGTTTGGAAAGTTCACTTTGTCAACTGTCATTTGTCCTACAATCAGGTTCCTTGGTCAAAACAAATCCTTGCATGCATTTACTCCATAGGAGGTAGGTTATACCCATTTTAGAATCATAGTCTACACGAGGTCTTACATATTGTCCGTCCTACCATACGTCATCTTAGTATACATCTTTCTAGAAATCATTTTAGCAACATCCTTATTGTCCAAAAAAAATCCAAAAACATAGAATTAGGTGATATCAGTTCTTAGGCATAGTCTTCATTACCCCATTTTGAACAACTTTTTTTATGGTCGAAACAAGGTCTCAAAAGAGGCACAAAGAAATGGAAAACCCCAACGATTTTATCAATCCTTTCAGCACTCAACCACCTAGGAACAACAAACCACACAAACCATTGCTTGATAAATTTGTCACTAGAGATGCCAATGGACAAGTCTTTGTTGAAGACATAGAGTCTGCAGTCCAAGATCCTGAATTTGCATCCTTCATGGATGAGTGCTTGGAAAATGATCCCCAATGCTATCTAGCAAAATTTCTAGTAGAAGGTGCCACGCTACCACTAGGATTTGACGTTCACACATTGAAAATGACATCTACCCAACCAATGGAAACAGTGACATCAAGTGGTTCTATGCCCCAAATCACCGCAGCAATACCGACTGGCATACCAACTTAGACATCGTCAATTGTAAACACAACCCCTTTCAACATAACACAAGGTTTACAATTTACGATGGGAGCAACTTCATCCAACCCCTTTGGCACCAACACGATTGGTAAGAGATCCAAGGAGGGTACGAATATTCCTATCCCAAGTCAAACCATTCACACAAGGATATATTCCTATCCCACAATGGACTATTCAAACGGGATATATTCCTTCACCAAATCACAACCTGTCGCAAAACATGGCATATCAGAACATCTACATTGATCCGAACAATACCAACACCATGTCCTTGACACAAGTCTATGTCCTTCAGAATCAAATGCAAACTCTCCAACAACAAATGGATAATATGTCTATGTCAGGCAAACAAACTATCTCAGCACAAGACTTATGTCCATGTCCATTTGATAAAGCGCTTTACATGACACCTTTTCCCCATGGATACATTATACCGATTTTGCCTAAGTATAATGGGAAAAAGAATCCTCTAGAACATATTAGGGAGTTCTCAACAGCATGCATGGACATATCGTATGACCCCACATATTTGATGAGACTATTTTCACGAACCCTTGTTGGGATAGGATTGGAATGGTTTTCTAAACTAACATATAGTATACGCTCTTGGGGAGAATTAGCTGAAAAGTTTGTCGAACATTTCGCCTTCAACATAGACAATGAGATAACAATAGCAACCTTGTGCCACACGACACAAGAAGATGGAGAAAATTTCACCACTTTCTTTCAGAGGTGAAGTCTGGCTAGAAGATGTCCAGTTGAGATACCAGAGAAACAAAAGGTCACGATATTCCTAGAGAACATCAATCCAAAACTACAGAGTGATTTAAGAGTACATTGTTGTACCTCATTCCTAGACTTGGTACAGAAAGGAATCATCCTTGAGAAAGGCCTTATTGACAAAGGTGAAATAAAGGTACCAGGTAGGAATCCTATTGTCCAAAATCAAAACATGCCAAATGATAGAAGACAATTCTGCTCCAGAAATAAGAATGTTACAAATGATGGCATTGACGATGCTAAAAACATATATACAAGGCCAGTTATCACACTAAGAGCATACAACGAAAATCAAGACATAATGGATAATCCAGATCAAATAGCTAACTATCTCCAAAATTCATAGCAAAAACAACCTCAAAGAAGATTTCCAACACGTGAATTTACTCCTCTAGGACAACCGATCGAGGTTATTTACAAAGAATTGATTAAACACAATCTCATCAAACCGTTGGAACCAAGAGAATATGATCCTGGACAATTTAAACCTTCCTGGTGGGATGACAAAGCCCATTGTGAATATCATCAAATAAAAGGACACAACCTACAAAATTGTCGCCAACTCAAGGGCATTAACCAAGACTTTGTTGAGAATGGAACCATAGAGGTCGGTGGACAGAAAAACACCAAGAACAGTGA
Source organism: Sequoiadendron giganteum (assembly GCA_007115665.2). Lineage (NCBI taxonomy): Eukaryota > Viridiplantae > Streptophyta > Pinopsida > Cupressales > Cupressaceae > Sequoiadendron > Sequoiadendron giganteum. The sequence continues at coordinate 361,064,227 of CM021102.1, read as the reverse complement.
TCATAAGGTCTTCAAGGACCCATTACATGACCACACGAAAGGAAAAGCCTCTGGTTCAGGAACTAAGACCAATCCATCAACCAATTACATAAACACCAATTTTGACTATGGAAAAGGAAAGATTATAAATAGCCTCCGTGTTGCAGATGAGCATGTCGATACCTTCACCATTAAGAAGCCTCCAGAATGTAGTGTCAACACACGCAGAACCAAGATCACTATTCCAAGTCCTTCTTCTGAGCCATCTACACAAGCTTCCAAGTTCAAGTACAACCTTCTTGATCAATTGGGTAAAACCCCTGTGCAAATATCTATCTTGGAACTATTGACCTTATCACCTGAGCATCGAGCCATTCTTGATAAAGCTTTGCAGAACACAACTATCCCTACTGATTTAGATGTCAATCGTTTCGAAGAGATGGTGGGATATTTAACCAATTCACACCATGCTACATTTTCCCAACAGGGTTACTCGACAGAAAAATCTAATCATAATGACCCATTACATCTTAAAGTCTTAGTCCACGAAACCAAAGTCAGACGAGTCTTGGTAGACGGAGGAGCAGGTTTGAACCTGTGTACCCTAAAATTGGTTAAGGCATTAGGATTCTCAGGAGATTGTGTAGATACCTCTAAGAGTATAGTCATCAAGGCTTACGATGATGAGGAAAGATCATCCAAAGGAGAAATCACACTCCCTATCAGAATTGGTCCAGCAATCATGAACACTAGCTTCCAAGTCTTGGATCTCACTCTTTCATACAATTTGTTGTTAGGTAGACCTTGGATACACACAATGAAAGATGTACCTTCAACGTATCACCAATGTCTCAAATTTCCACATAATGGCACCAAGATCACTATTGATGGTTATCCAAATCCGTTTCAGTATTGTACAAGCCTAAAGGAAATTCCACAACACCAAGTACTAGTTAATCAAGAAGTTTCATCATCCAATTCATCCCAATACATTGACTCATCACATCTCACTAAGTCCAAATCATTCACACCTCCATCAACTACTCCTAAACTTGAAATCCAAGACAAGGGCTTTGGCGAGTATCATATAAAGGCATCATACTGTGTCAGTCAACTGATTCCACCTAAGGCATATGGCCTACCTATGGCAGATAGAATATAGTCAATAGTCATATTCAATGTTCCCCCTACAACGACATTGATCAAATGGGGAGAGCTAAGCAAGGAAATTGTGGACCAAGGTGATTCCTGGTTGTATCAAGAAGAACATGAATACCCCTCCCCATCTATTCAAATAGCTAAGAACCAATATGGAAAAGGCTTTAAGATAATGCAAAAGGAAGGCTATGATGGGCACAGTGGGTTAGGGCTACATCAAAATGGAAGGATGGAACCGATTACTATCCACCCACGATCGAAATACTTAGGGCTAGGGTGTCAACCACTTAGAATTGGGTTTCCTAGTACTTTGTCAATGTCTCAAGAGGAAGTGAGTGCTTATGTAGACATCGAGACATCTCATGATCCACCTCCTCCATTTTACGACAACCCTCCAATCTTTGATGAATCCCCTTACTCAAGCGATGGTGAATGGGATTCCCTTTCATCTACCAGCACCATGAACATAGACGCACTATTTGGAGAATCGGACCTAAACGTGAAACCTATACCCAAACCATCTAGTCCTTGTCCTGAGAAACATTTGTCCAAAGAAGAATGGTATAAGATCTATTATTGGGAAAAATCGATCATGCAACTTGGGCACCTGAACCACCATCTTCTAACGACCTATCCTAGGCAATGGTCCCACATCAACGTTTACCTGCCCGTAAGGAAAAGACCTAGCAAGAGTTAGTCCAGAACTTCTGCGACCATGTCAACCATTCACTATTCACCCTGTCAGCGGCTACCTTTAAAAACTCTGATGATGAGATGCCCGTCATATATCCCGAACTTATAGACTGGGATCAACAAGGAACACCTATCTTAGACACATTTGAGAATGACGAAGCAATTGCTGAGTTCATGGGACTTCGAGAAGGCATACCAAGAGGGGATTATAAAGCTGGTTTTACCATAGACTTGGATGATAAAGCATATTTTGGGGAGTCTATTTACACCTCTAGTCACAAAAATGAGGATAAAAGGAAAAAAGACAATGAAAAGAACAATGATGAGTCCCTAGGTGAAAATCGAAAGGCACCTTTGGACGAAGAAAAAGTCAAAATAAAGGACGTATCCAAGGAAGAAAACCTCCCTGAGGCACCCAAGGATAGAGGTTTAAATATTCTCCCCATTGAATAGGAAAAGTCACCAATGCTAGTGGAAGAATCAGTTGTAGTCAACATCGGTATAGAAGAGAATCCAAAGATGGTATATTTTGCAGCTTCTTTAACAGAGACAGAAAAACCTAAGTTTAAGGACTTCTTCCAAAAGAGACAAATAAACTTTGCATGGTCATATGCTGACATGCCTGGGTTGGATCTAGATCTAATATTGCACCATTTACCATTGCAGCCACGCATCAAACTAGTCAAACAAAAGTTAAGAAAAATGCACCCGCAGATTGCTTTATTGGTCAAGACAGAACTAAAGAAACTCTTGGATGTAGGATTCATAAGGACAATAGACTATGCAGATTGGATATCGAATCTTGTACCCATGAATAAACCAACTGGGGGCATTCAAATTTGCACAGACTTTAGAGACATCAACAATGCGTGTCCTAAGGATGACTTCCCTTTGCCGAATATAGATATGATAGTGGATCTTACAGCGGGGTATGAGATGCTATCCCTCATGGATGGTTTCTCGGGATACAACCAGGTTAAAATAGCAACTGAAGACCAACATAAGACAACTTTCATGTGTCCATGGGGCACATACTGTTGGAACATTATGCATTTTGGGCTTAAGAACACAGGAGCTACTTACCAACACGCAGTGACTACAATTTTCCATGACTTTGTAGACATTCTCATGGAAGATTACGTCGATGACATTATAGCAAAATCAAAAATAAGAGAATCTCACTTAAAGGTTTTAAATAAAATATTCAAATGGCTAGAGAACTACAATGTCAGGCTGAATCTGAAGAAGTGTGTCTTTGGAGTCAAATCGGGGAAACTGTTAGGGTATATCATCTCTCGAAGAGGCATTGAAGTAGATCCAGAGAAGGTAAGAGCTATCATAGAAATGCCTCCTCTAGTCAGCATAGGACAACTCAGAACTCTATAGGGTAGACTACAGTCAATTAGGTGATTCATAGTACAACTGGCAGATAAGATTAATCCATTTCAACATCTACTCAAGAAAGGAGTACCATTTGTGTGGACACTTAAATGCCAGGAAGCATTCCAACAAATCAAGGACTATTTGCTAACTCCACCAGTCTTAATGCCACCTAGAGAAGGAAAGCCTTTGATCTTATATATTTCAGCAACTCAGTCGGCATTAGGGGCTCTTCTCGCACAAAATGATGATCAAGGTCATGAGATAGTGGTCTATTACATCAGTCGTACCTTAGTGGGCTATGAATTGAATTACAACAACATAGAACGTGCCTGTCTTGTGGTAAGTTTTGCTACCCAAAAACTTCGGCACTACATGCTCAATCGACAAATAGTGTTAATTGCAAAAATTGATCCACTCAAATACCTTCTAAGTAATGCAGCTTTAATAGGTCGATTGGCTAAATGGGTCATGAAACTTAGTGAGTATGACATTGAGTATGTCAAGAGGAAGGCTATAAAAGGACAGGTGATTGCAGATCATCCCTTAGTGGCAGATTTTCCAGATGAATTTCTATTCAACATTGACATTAAAACCGACTGGAAAATGTACTTTGATGGGTCACATACAAATCGTGGTTCAGGAGCTGGTGTATTATTTGTCACACCTCAAGGTGATACCATTCCCAAATCATTCAGGATTGCTTTCCCTTGTACAAACAATGTAGCAGAATACGAAGCCTTAGTGACAAGCTTGAAAATGGCAGCACAATGGAACATTAAGAGCGTACATGTCTTTGGTGACTCTCAACTAGTAATCTGATAGGTAAATGATGAGTACGAAACTAAGGATGAGAAGCTTGCCCCTTACAAGAGAATGGTTGATAGTTTCAAACAATATTTCAAGGACATAACTTTTCAACAAATACCACACATTCAGAATAGAGCTATAGATGCTATGGCAACCGTGGGTTCCTTGTTGGATATTCCGAGTAACGTGCCTAAGTTTCAGTTTCTGGTTGAACAGCTGCTGGTCCCTGCTTACGATATCCCCGATACTATGATGGTGTGTACCATTGTTGGTCCTACATGTCCTTGGTATAAAGAAATATTCGACTATCTAACAAATCAAACCTTACCTCAAGACTTGTCCAATAACCAACGTTGAACCTTCATCCGTAAGTCTGCCAAGTACACCATCATCGGAGAAACCCTATATAGACACACCTTAGACAACACCCTAATGAGATGTCTCGATGCTAAAGAAGCACAAACAACTTTGCGAGCAGTGCACGAGGGTATATGTGGATCCCATTTGAGTGGTCCAACCTTAGCCCATAAGATTATGAGACTAGGTTACTATTGGCCTACTATGGAGAAAGACTCATACGTCTTTGTGAAGACATGTAGACAATGTCAAATACATGGAGACTTGATAAGAGCACCAGCATAGGAGCTTCGAGTGATTACTTCACCATGGCCTTTATCCCAATGGGGACTCGAACTCATAGGTAAGATACACCCACCATCATCCAACGGCCACAAATTCATCATTACCGCTACTAAATACTTCACCAAGTGGATTGAATCCATTCCCATGACCTACATCACTAGCACCCAAATATCTAAGTTTATTCTGAACTATATCATTTGTCGGTATGGTGTACCACAATCCATAATCACAAATAATGGCCGCCCATTCAAGAACCAAGAAGTACGCCATTTATGTGAAGAATTCCACATCAAGCATCATTTTTCCACCCCATATTACCCACAAGGTAATGGCCAAGCTGAGGCATCTAATAAAACCATTGTTAGAATTCTTAAAAAGACTGTCAATGATGTTGGTCGTGACTGGTACCTACAGCTTAATCCTGCCTTATGGGCTTACAGCACAAGCATCTGCACTCCCACCAACGCCACTCCATTTTCCCTCGTATTCGGGTCGAAGCTATCTTACCTATAGAGGTCAAAATACCTTCTCTAAGGGTATCTTTGAAGGGTCATATCGATGATGAAGAATACCATGTCTCTAGGCTACAAGAGCTTGAATTACTGGATGAACGAAGACATAAAGCATTAGATCATTTGCAAGCATATCAGAATCATCTTTGTCGGAGCTACAATAGGAAGGTTCTCAATAGATCTTTTGACATTGGTGACCTGGTATTAATGGAGAATCCGAAGAACCAAGCTAAACGAGAGAAACCAAGAAAGTTTGAGCCTAACTGGTTAGGGGCGTACCAACTATCTACTCCTGAAGGAGATCCGCTTTTGTCACCTATCAACAGTCTGCATCTAAAGAGGTTCTATGCTTAGCTTCTGAGAATCCGTGTCTTAATCTAGAAAAAAACAAAAAAATGGTTACCTTGATGAAAACCTGGCAAACAAGCATTTTTGTAACACCAAAAAAAATATAAAAAATTGAGAAAATCAAAACAGTAAAGAGAAATAAATCCGTCCACTAGTGAAAACCACTTCGGTGGTGCTATGGATAAGTACCATGGTGAAAACCTGGCAAATAGGCGCCATGTGTAGTCAAGCTCACTCTTCCATCTACCATCATTCTAATCAAACTTTTTCACCATCACTCATAATAAATGGTTGTCCTATCCATCATTTGGAATGATTGACATCTAAACATCCATTCCGTCATATGATCCATTCCATCTCACAAGTCTTATTCCCGACTGGGGGTAAATCCTTGTTCTATTCCATGAACACCTTGTACATAGCATCGCACCATCAGAAAATGTCCTGAAAAAAACAAAAACATTAGAAAACTTCAAAAATCCAAAAAAATCAAAACATGTCAGAAAATACCAAAAAAAAAACAGTGTCAAGTCAGTCATGTTAAGTTAGTCGTAGTCATAGTCGAACTACGTTGCCTCTGTGACTGGGACGTAGGCAAGGCCATCAATCGATGTGCCCCCGAGGCATTAGGTCTATCAGTTTAGGTTTGTCATGTATCACACACATTTAAATCATGACTCTTTGTATATTCAAAGTCATTGGTTGTGTCGAACTAAGAGGTCTCTACGTGTACAATGTAGGCAAGGCTAATCAATTGATGAGCTCCTGAGAGCACACTAGGTCAGTCCAATAGGGTTCATTCACAATCACTATCACAAAAGTTGCATATCATAGTTTAAGGTATCGTCTCATGTCATACACTGTCTACACAAACACTTTTATCAGTCAAAGAATCGAAACAAGTCATGCATCAACAAGGAAAAATGTCTGAACTTGTCATCAAGTCAATATCGTACACATTGTCAAAGCAATCAACTTATGTCTAAGCAAGATATGTCTTTCTTGTCAACAGACGTCATCAAATTGTCATAGTCTCATGTGGCTTGTCACCTCAACGTCATCAGACTCCAATGTCTTATACAACACGTGTCTTACTGAAACCAGGCTTTGTCATGCCTTATACAAAAGTCACCAAGTCGAAACTAGACTCAACGTCTTAGGCAGTATGTGTCATTCTCTCACATTACGCTATGTCAAACATCAACATCAAACAATCCCACAAGATCAAGTTTTGGCGAATACATTTATTTGGCTTTATGACTTTATATCTTATTTTGTCTTATCTTTTTATCGATTTGTGCAAGATCCTATTAGTAGCTTTCTCAAGGATGTCCCTTGAAGGATTTAGAGAAGCAAGGATGTCTCTGGACTCTTTTTCTTTAGCTGCTTTCTGTCAATTGTCTTTTCAACTTTGGCTTTTTGAATCATGTCACTAGTTTCCTCAAGGATGTCCTATCAAGGATTTAGAGGAGCAATGACATCTCATGACCCGTCTTTTATTTGTCTGTTGTCTATGGTTTGTCTTGACCAAACGACTGGGGTATCTTGTCCTTATTCTGAGTTAAGACACTCCTTGTCTACGACTATCTATTTTTCGCAGATGGATGTTTTTGTACACTATGGTCTATCTCATATCATATTGTGTACCATCCATTTGTGTCATGTCCGCCCAATGATGATAACAAGCAAGTATAGCGTATTTGGCAATATATCAAAGATTATGTCTTTTTCTCAAATTAACCCACATTAATTATTTCTTACTAACATTCTGAAATCATCCATGCTAACATTTCTTCTTTTCTGCATCTTCACCACCATTATCTATCCATTTCGAGAGCACACTCATGTTCTTCAAACCCACCTATCCTCTCGAGGGGGCATACCACTACCTCCTTGTCATTCTCCCTTTCACTGGGGTATACCCTAACTTGTTTCATACAAGGGCACGACTGGGGCATATTTTCTTTGACACAACATTGTACCAACATTGTATCAAAGAGGGGCAAACTGTAGATACCGAAAATTGGTCTAGGCCTGCGAGTACACATTTCAACATAATTTTCTATAGTCCATCGTCTTGATTAAATAACGTTACTTATTTAATTGCCTTTCTAATACATATTTCCTCTATTAATTAAATACCCTTTTTAATTAATTCATTAATTCATAATCATCCTTTATTCAACTTAATTAATTAAATAAATCATATTTATTTAATTATGTTGCGAACTAATTAATTCTTTCCCCTTTATCTATCAATTAAATAATTTATTATTTAATTCCCCTTTATCATACTTTTCCAACTATAATTAAATATATTTATTTAATTATTCATTTTATCCTTTTCAACAGCCAAATTAAATAAATTACTTTATTTATTTAATTAAAAGTCTCATATTTCGAATGCTGAATTAATTATGTCACATTGCTCTAACATTTAGTTATCTCTTACATGCACTTATCGTCTAACTCGAGTTATCTCTATGAGAGAACTCTCCGTCACAACTTGTCGATTAACTAGTTCCAACTCATATGCATGATCTATATTTATTAATTAAATATATTTATTTAATTAAATAACTCAAGTTTGCATTCACATGCATTTATCATGCATTTATTCTCCAACTTCTAACTTTGGCTTTCGCATACAAAGTCTATTTCTTTTATTTTTTGAAGATGAAGATTGGAACTCATGTTCTAACTCATGTTCTAAAATTAGTCTTTACCTCCAGTTGAACTCACGTTCTAACTCACGTTCTATCTGTCACATAACTCATCGCATGGCATTCATCAATCTCATTCGTCAATCTCTCTTTCAATCTGAGCCGATCATTTGAAAACACAAAATCTATAAAATGGCCTGTCATTATCATTATTTCTCCTCCCGAAGTCATTATACACTTTTGAGAAGAGAAACAATCTTTGATATTTTGCTGAGACACTCGACGAAGTTATGCTTTCATTCAAACACAGAAATCTGAGGGCAAGAATAACAATACAACAAGATGGAGAAGGGAAATTGAGATAAATCGAGGAAGTATTTGCATATTCAGTGAGATCATTCTAGTTTTATTAGTTTAGATTAATCATGCTTACTTATCGTTCTTTGTAATTTTATGTAGATTAGAATTGATGTTTAATCTTGTGGAGTAGTTAGCATCTTCCACGATTCTGAAAATTCTGAGTTACATTTCAACCACTACCTCCTCATCATTCTCCCTTTCACTGGGGTATACCCTAACTTGTTTCATATAGGGGTACGACCGGGGCATATTTTCTTTGACACAACGTTGTACCAACATTGTATCAAAGAGGGGCAAACTGTAGATAGCAAAAATTGGTCTAGGCCTACGAGTACACATTTCAACATAATTTTCTATAGTCCATCGTCTTGATTAAATAATGTTACTTATTTAATTGCCTTTTTAACACATATTTCCTCTATTAATTAAATACCCTTTTTAATTAATTCATTAATTGATAATCATCCTTTATTCAACTTAATTCATTAAATAAATCATATTTATTTAATTATGTTGCGAACTAATTAATTCTTTCCCCTTTATCTATCAATTAAATAATTTATTATTTAATTCCCCTTTATCATACTTTTCCAACTATAATTAAACATCTTTATTTAATTATTCATTTAACCCCTTTTCATCTATAATTAAATATTTATTATTTAATTATTCATTTTATCCTTTTCAACAGCCAAATTAAATAAATTACTTTATTTATTTAATTAAAAGTCTAATATTTCGAATGTTGAATTAAATTAACATTTAATTCACTATTTAATTAATTATGTCACATTCCTGTAACATTCAGTTATCTCTTACATGCACTTATCGTCTGACTCGAGTTATCTCTATGAGAGAACTCTCCATCACAACTAGTCGATTAACTAGTTCCAACTCATATGTATGATCTATATTTATTAATTAAATATCTTTATTTAATTAACTAACTCAAGTTTATATTCACATGCATTTATCATGCATTTATTCTCCAACTTCTAACTTTGGCTTTTGCATACATAGTCTATTTCTTTTATTTTTTGAAGATGAAGATTGGAACTCATGTTCTAAAATTAGTCTTTACCTGTAGTTGAACTCACGTTCTAACTCGCGTAGATTAACACCCTAGGTGAAGATTAAAAGCTGATCATAGACTTAGGTAGATTATCTTGAAGAAAGTTAACCTCAGAAAATAATGACAACATTTTGAAATGACTACGGGAACTAACCGGTAACACTAGGACTTAGGGGATGGTAAAAGAATGAACCTGATCTAGCATGAGTCACAACTTAGACAATCAAGAACCTTCACCAGAAGGTCAATAACTAAAAAGAATTCCAATCAAGACCCTTAGACCTAAAGATTAGTTAGGAATACTTTTAACAACACAAACCCAAAGCACTGGTGAGGATCATAACCCTAAGCCTTAAAACAAGGGTCTAAGCCAAATTTTGGAAGACTTAAAGTAGAACCAAAGCAAAATTGGGGGGTTCCATCAACATCCACCAACAATGACATCTTCAAGTTCATATCAATATCCATCAGTACACATTAGGCATAAATATAACTTCTTTTAATTGCATGTAAATGTTCTAGGAATAAATTATGGAGAACAACCACTTAATGCACCACATCATCGATATCATTATGAAGCAAGTAAGAGTAGGCAACTCTTGGAAGCATAGAGGAACATGAGAGGGATTGAGCAACATCAAAGATATTATTTCTACCTTGTGTATACTAGGATCTAATAATAGCTTAGTCATCATTGAGCAAACACAAACACTAAGAGACATGTTCATATTCTTTGATAGCTCCCAAATCCTAAACATCCATTGTTGAATATACAGGTTCACTATTTTTTTAATTTTAAAATTCTATAAGATCCATCATAGCCTCCTCACCTAAGATGTTTCACTTATTCTATTTGGCCATCTTGGCCTCCATGTTCTCCTTTCCTTGTATGTCACCTATCTTCTTACCATCTAGATGTCTCACACCCTTTGTAGATGTCATAATCAATCCTGAATCAACAAATTACAAGGCACAAAAGGAACGCACCCTCTAAAACATCATCACAATTAATATCAATAGAAACAAATACAATGTAATTACTCTAAATAATTACTCCTCACACGATTTCGTCATCATTATATAAATACTTATCATCATTGATCTAGCCCATTAAGGAATATTAAGCACTAAGGATAATGAATAAGAAGATGATAATATATATTAGTGAAAATGATAATGGATATTATAGGATAATTTTAATAACATAATAGTAGTGAAAGAACAATTATTTTAGTGTTTACATTTTGAATTACTATTAAAATGATTGGGTAAAAGTGCAAAGGTTTGTCACATTTTTATAAAGGAAACAATCAACACTCATCAAAATTTTAATCTTGAATCACTAAAAATGGGATATATGTAACTTTGGAGTTTGAAATAATGTAAACTAATAAATATTTTGTTTTTTAGTATATTTTATGTTTGAAATAGTTTTTTTCAAAAAATTAAAAATTATTTTAATATAATTTTTATAAATTGACACAATAATTTAGTTGTTATAAAATGAAAAATGAAGCTACATGAAACATTGATCTTTATATAGTAATTTTTTTCCTTCAATTTTTTTGTGTACTTATAACTTGAAACTTTAGTGTATGAATATTTCATTTTCCAATTTTATAAACACAAACACACACACACATATATAAATATTAAACTATGTGTAATAAAACATAGTTATTTCCATTTGACACCAACTTTCATATTAACTATTTATCTAAAATTAAAAAAACCTATACCATCTTGATATAGATTCTTTTATCTAGTTCATCATATTTTTTCAAAAAATTTAATAAGTTTTAGTCTTTTTTTGACATGGTATTCAACCTAATATTTTTGTGTCAATTACCTACTTTTATTAAATATTAAAGTAAAACACAAAAAATAATTAAACTATTAAAATATATATAATTGAAATATACACTTGTGGATCTAAAAATGGTAGTTTTTATATTTTAAAATTTTTTTTTTTTATATGAGTAGTAGTTGTTGAAGCATCAAGTTTTTCAATTATTTTTTGGGTAAATTGGTCTCAAATGGTACAAAATATCTGATGTTCTTATGATGGAAGATAAATTCTTTAATTTTCTAAATTATGAGGAGGGTGAATGATATAAGGATAATTAATTAAATTAATTAATTTATTCAATTAACTAATGTTAAGGTAAACTATTTAATTAATTGGTTGAAAATGAATAGTTTAATGTGATTATAAGATTAGTGACCAAAATTAATTGAAATGCGCAGATGGACTTTAGGTACCTACAATATGGATCTTAACATGTACATGAACTGAAAAAGCGAGTTTGAAACTTAGATTTTAGAGTGAAAATAAATGTGTGTATCAATTGATATCTCAATCATTTTTAAGAAACTAATAAAAAATTGATCCTTTTCTCATATAAATAATAATAATAATTAAGGTCAATGGACATTGTGCATATAAAATTAAAACACAATTTATATATGTTAAAATATTTAAATATTAAAATTACTTTCAAACATTTTCCTATAAAATAATAAAATAACACTTAAATAAATTCAAATAATTGCTAAGTTGTTCTAAAAGAAAGTAACTCTTAAATAAATAAAATAAAAATGATTTCTAAATTAAAAATAACACACAATTGATAAGTAATATTTTTTGAATAAATATATTTAAAATGTTTATAATAATTAAACTTATAATATTAATTAATAAAAATATATTTATAATCATATATATTTAAAAAGTGACTTAAATTTGTTGTCAAACACATATATATATAAATATGTAGAACATTTAATTACAGAACACCATTCTAACGAAATTGTCAAATATTCAATCAATGTAGAATGAGGATCTACAATTGGTAGAAAATATCACATTTGACTTATTAGAAGATAACATTACAACCATTGATTAGCTTCCATAGCTTCATTTTGGGCAACAAATATATAGCCATCACAATGTGCCATGTGCATTGATGGTCATAATGCCCATGTGTCCTTTGTCCATGTTTGTTAGAGCTTTCATAAATCTAATTAATCATCCACAATTGATGATACTACACCTCTTCACACTAATGTTGAATACCACACATCTCCCCATACACTAAAATTACATAAATTTTATAATTCCTCTATTACAATATACATATACATATTCACATTCACATTCACATTCACATCATTATTATTCTTATTCTTATTCTTTTTCATATTCATACTCATACGAGAGAAAAAAAAAATCAGCCACCCCAAAAATATTCTTATCTGCAACTAAAGCTGCGGGAGAACCCAAAAAAATAAATAAAATCCACCGACCTTAAAATTTCCGCCACCCCTTGGATATTCTTTACTTGTTAGCCTATATAAGGAACAAAAATCCTTGTATTTGGCATCCATTGTTGTTTACTTTAGCTCATACTCTTGAAAAGGGCTTTGTAATATCTTTGCAAGCCTCTAAATATGAGTCAACACACTCGTCAAGGAAATCTGATTAGTAATACAACTCGTGGTGCAGTAGGACTTGTGCACGGAATAGCAGATCTTATTCTTCCACCTGGTATAGATAGTGTCTTGCATGGCGCTGCTAAAGGTCTTATAATAGACTGGGCAGGTGCTAGCGAATTTTGTGACCAGGGACCCACTAAGTCTTCCAAATTACCCCCATTCCAGCCCTCCAGTCAGTGTACCGAAGAACCTTGTGATTATTCTACTCTTTGTGAAACTGTAAAAATCTTAATATGTCGTCTGAAACAGCAAGAAGAGTTCAACAAAGAACTTATTAATATAATTAAGCTGCTACAACAAGCTGTTACAGAACTTGCAGACAAAAATAATGGTCGACCATGTAACCAAAGAGTCAGTCGTAAGTATGACTTTGAGTAGGTTACCTAAGCTCGAAATGGACCCCAACCTCGATGAAGAAGGGTGGTGGAACATTAATGAAGACTGAGCGGTAAAGTCCACGTAAACAAAACTCTATGTATGTGTTGTGTTTCTACTCGTCAGGTCATGTGTTATAAATGGTTATTCTGTAGTTCTGTTGGTATCATGAGAAGTGTCATCAACTTCTTTTGGGTCATATATGTTTTTTGTTGAGTTGTCCACTCAATATTGTTGAAGTATGTGTTATGTTGGTAAAATAAATATATCTACTCGTCAATGACCATGTGTTATAAATGGTTATTTTTGTAGTCGTGTTGTTATCATGAGAAGTGTCATGTACCTCTTTTATGTCATATATGTTGTTTTTGATAAAATAAATGTATCTATCTGTCAATGTTGAATACAAATGGTTGATACCAAGTAGATATAACTATCACAGCTAAAAATAAGAACAAAATGCAAGATGATAGTAAGAGGAATAATGGAAAAAATTAGGCTCACCAAAATGTAATAAAATTTATGGATGTCACAACCAAAAGCAAATTCATTGCATGTTTGATTCCTACAAAGTGGTCTCATGTGCAACCTATGTTTGAGATATAGGAGAATATGTTATTTCTTGGGAGATTACATTCATGTCAAGTGCTCAATACTAGTCTTTCAACTTCCCACACAAGTAGTTGAGGAAGATTATAGAATTTTTGCGCTTAGCCTATATATGTCTAGGACTAAGGCCTATGTACATTTGTGTCTACAAACTTGTGCTTAGCCTAATTATAACTATACTCGAAAAATAAAGTTCTATGAATAATAATTTGTAAATACGAAATTATATTAATTAAAATCCTAAGAATCTAATTACTATTATATGAAGGTGTACAAAAGGAAAATGGTAGACAATAGGATATAAAATTCTAATGTAAAACACATTACAATAAAAGTAATAAATTATATAGAGAAGAAAGCTTATAGCTCTCCTAGAAATGAAGGAGAAAATGATAATCTTGAGATGTGTGATATAGATTGAGCAATATCGGTGATTTTATAAATAATTATTGAACAAAAAATTAAAAACAAATGATATTACCACATGCAAAAGCTCAAAGCTGAAGTTTTGTATGAAATGGAACTACTTGCCATGTAGATGAGAATGTTTAATTAGGAAATATAAGGGAGTGAATGCTACCAAGGTTGTAGAGTCCGATTGTATATGAGTCTTGATAAGTTTGCATGTGATTTACAATGTGTACATAGCGGCTCTAAGTAGGATTAGACCCCAAAAAATGTAGTGCATGGATCTATGACATGACTTAAAAATGGGGTTTCCTTGGTTAATGACACAAGTATGATAAGGATAAATTTAATAATTGGGGCTTGAGTTGGACTTATGGGTTGAGATAAATGATGTTGGAGTTTTGTTATTGAAATATTATGCACTCAACATTATAATTTTTGGTTTGCATTAAATAATGGGATCCACCTAGGGTTCACAATATCCATTGTAATCATTAGATGACAAAGGACCAATTTGAGTCACTAGATTAGCATAGGAACTTGGGATGACACTAAGGAATATGAATGGGGATGTGAAATATATATAAAAATGAGGCATTTCAATTATGCATAAGATCAAGAAATTATAATTTATTTGTGCATGAGCTTGCATTATGTAAACTAGTATGTGCTAAGACATTGTTGGAGTAAGGCTTAAAGGACTTAGTGTGAAGGTGGTGAGTTCTATATTTGGACTATCATTTCTATATAGATAATAGAGGAACTCCTTTTGGGGAAGTAATTCTAATTCGTAAGGTGATTTGAGCATTTTTAGCAAAGCTTGACTCAAGGTTCTATGCAGGATCATGGTGATCCAAAAATTGGTGATATGAAAAAAACACATTTTTCATTTTGTGAAACCCGACCCTAGGTGTAATAGTTACCACCCATTTTTCTCCTTCAATAATCTCTATTACTATAACTAGGAAGGTTAAATTGATGTATTGCATAATTCTAGTTAGATAAGTATTTTGTTTTACAAGTCATAAATGGTTTTACATATGATGAATGTGAGGAATATTTGTGTGTAGGATGTGAATCACTTCCTGAACCCGATCAAAATGAATAAATGTTTATTACATATATGTGAATTGGTAAAATATGGGTATAATATTAAAATGGTATGAATTTAAATCATTCCTTTGGAGAATAAATTTAATTGTAGAATTACATTGGAAGCTAATGTCTAGTAGTTATACAAGATGGTTGTTCTCTCATAATAGTAGTAAAGGTGTGTAATCTTCCATTCAAACATACTATACACTATTTCTCTTCATAAATCCAAAGCTACATGATATCATAAGACACATGAAATGGCACCATTAATGTTTTTTGTTGTGTCATGGAAGAAATTCCACCTTACAATATTTATCTTCTTTATGGTTGTGTACTCTTGTAGATAAAATTGAAAAGTGAATTAACATCATCTTTGTCACTCCTTTAAACTTGTTTTGGGTAAGATTTAACTATACATCAAGCTACAACAAGGCCAACCTCAATTGAGTTTTGGTATTCCTAATGTAAATGGTCATAGAGGCCTAGATAAATAGTCACCTTAAATACAATCTCTTATCTTGACTTCCATTCCTATGAATGATGTTCTAGTATTATAATTTTCATGTAGAAAATATACTAATTGTGGAACTACTTGACCTATTATGGATAAAGAAACTTAATTTATAATTAATAGACATGATTATGAATTGCTAGGAATTTTTTTATTTCAATAATCATAGCTAGGTTAGTTTAGGTAACTTTGACATAACTTGCTAAAATATAAATGATGGAGGCTAGAGTGATGTTAATTATTTTTGAAACACAATTGTAGTAAACCAAGTTAAGTTTGAATGTAAATAGTCATGTTTTATTCAATCATTAGAATCATATTTGTTTCTAAAAATGATTGGCAAGGATTCAACACCTTAAATTTTAAGATCATATTATGATCATCTTGTTGATGCAAGCCAAAGTAAGTGTTATCCAGTAGATGCAAACCAAAGCAAGTTGAGGTATGTAAATATAGTTGTCATGAAATGGATAATGTTGTATATATATCATTTATATATATATATATATATATATATATATATATATATATTAATTACTTCATGACATACTAACAATGTTAAAAAGTGTGCGAATGTGTAAATATCCAATCGGAAAAGTGTGCAAATATGTAAATAGCTAATGGTGGAACGAGGGGATCACTAAGACCCCAACTACCCTACTTCACATTATGAAGTGGTGTGCTTATTGTGGTGGTAGCCCCTATTAAAATGTTAGTATATAGTGTGAGTAAATATTTAAAGTGTCTTTCATTATGTGAAATGGTAAATTAAGAGGAAAGTGTCGAAAATATGTTTGAAGTCCGAAAATTGTGGGTAGATGTTGAAACCTATGGGAAAGTCTTTAACCAAATTTCAAGCATAAGAAAAGGGAGAATTAATGTTGTCGGAATTTTGAACCCCCAACTTAAGTACTTAGGGATAGGGTACCTTAAGAGGGGAAAAAAAGGTGGTTGGGGGTTGGAGAAGGGGACTGGTTGGTTTGGAAGGAAAAAAAAAAGAGGAAGGGGAGAGGTAGCTGGTCTAGGGATGTCATTGTAGCCTACTGTCCTAAGAGGTAAGTTTTCTATGTGAGAAAAATCCTTTTGTTTCATGCTCTCTTGTGTGTAAGTAAACTGGTCTTGGGGTTCCTTGTTTAAGTATGAAAGTCTTCCTTAGGGTTTTGGTTGATCCTCTTGGCTCAAGGGAATGGTGATGCCCTACATGGCTTTATGACCCATTAAGGTCAAGTGGAGAGAATTCTCCTCCATTATCTTTTTGGTTGACAAAAAAAGGATAGCTAAAATATTTCTCCATCTACATTGTTTATGGCTCCGTGTTTCAAAATTTATGTGAATAAATTGTGTATTATTATTCTATGTACAAAGAAATCTCAAGTGTAAGAGAATATTGAAGTATTGTGAATTTTTGTACTATAATACTAAATACAACCTTTAAAAAGTGTGAATCTATCTTCTTTTTGTTAAATAAATACCAGTAAACATAAAATAAGTGTGCATTTTCATTTCAGTGTTATTTATTTACCTTTTGTGGTGATAAATTTCAAGAAGAACAATGTAAAGAAAATAAGACTAAACTGTTATATGCATTCTTTTAATCTCTTGTATGCTGTCTACAATGATTTCTTCCATACAAATATAGTAACATAATTACATAGAACCGTAGGAAGAATTATTAGTGTATTTCATGAAAAGGGTCCCTTGTCTTACACGGGTCATTATAGGCTTAATTTCTAAGATCTCCATCTCGCCATGCATTTTCAAGCTACCTAAACAAAGGGCTTCATTTCTCATTCTTACTTGTTATCCTTGCATATCGTGGTTAAAACACCCCTGCACATACTAGACACAAATAATATTTTACTAATGTTTTGTCAGAATAAAGATAATATATAAAAAATGTATATATACAATAAATAATAATATAAATAAATAAATAAAAATATTATTTGTGAATATAAATAAAACAAATATATATATATATATATATATATATAAGCACAAGAGGAGGGGGAACCCCTCCCCTCACAGTTTGTAGCCTATGGAGGAAGGGATATTCCCTCCCTCTACCCACAACTACTGGAAGAAAGGCAAAACCCTATGTGGGAGCCGCTACCCCTTGCAGGGGTGCGACCCATTAGGGCTCGATCCTTCAGAATTTGTTTTTTTAATGAAAAAACTAGAAAAAAAAAGGAAAAATAGGTTGTGGCATGTTCCAATAGATGAGAAAAAGGATGTGAGCCATTATTATCCAATACACGGCCTGAGACTACAAGAAAAAAAGACAAAAACCCAACAAATTTTTATTAGAAAACCTTTCAGAGGTGAATCCTTGAGCAAATAACCAAAATTAATGGCATTAATAAAATGAACAAAACTAGCAGTAGATATTAGGTAGACCTCCCCCCTCTCATGGCTCTAAGAATATCAACGGGGAGGAAAAAAACAAACTTGTAGTATTGCCCTAAATCTACCAAAAACCTCCTCGACGACAATGCCGAAGCAATGAGAAGAATATGCAACGAAAAAAATGAAATTAAAGTGACACAAGATAGATTTTAGGGTTTCCTTTCATGCTAGTTTAAGGCTAATAACATCACATAAACTATTTGGTGAGGGAGTTATGGTTATATTTAAATAAACACAAGCATTTGCCACTATTATGTCATGAATCAATAAATACTTGATGAGCCCATTTTCAACGGATCTTACTCACTAATATAATAATCATCATGCATAATAATACTATTATGCAATACATTAATATAAGTAAATCAAAAGTGCAATATGCCTTGATTTTTTAAGGTTTCCGTATAAAATAAAAGAAGAGATAATTTTAAAATATTGTTTTTGAGCTTCATATTGACATTAGCAGTAGCACTATTAATTACAATGGTACACTTATAAATAATTTAAAATATTACATTAATGTTAATATCAATTGAGTGATATATTAATATTAATATTGTAAAAGATAATGGAAAATAAATTGTTAGCATTAGCATTAAAATTATTAATTATAATGGTTTCAATACTACTATTAGGACGAGTGTAATTGATAATAATATCACTATTCAAAATAATAAATGATGATGTTATTAACAATATAAAAAGAAAAAAAATGTCAGATCACAATACAATTATTAAGGAGTAATATTATAATTAATAATAAATTCAAGGTTTGAGGAATATTGTAATTCTCATCATAATAATATCGATATGGTTGCAGGCATATATATTAACATTATTGAATAGTAAGTTTAAACGCTGGAAGAAATGGTTATTTATCAATAATTAAATTGTTAACATTGATCTTAATGTGTAATATTTACTTTAATATTATTAGTAAAATTGTAACGTAATATTAGAATTAAATTAGAGAAGAATACTAATATTAGTAATTTCAATAAACAAGTGGAAGTAATATTAATCTTACTATTAATCATGGAAGAAGTATTAATATTGAGACTATTAATGTTATTAGAAAATGCAATGGGCATGTTATCAATAACGTTAATGACAAGTAATATCATAACCTAGGACTAATAGGTGACCTAAGTATTACTATTATTATTAATGCTCTTAATGTAAAAATTGTTACTTTTGCTAAATGAAACAATATTACTAGTATTAATTATAGTGTAGATGTTATCGCTATTATTAACATTGGCTTTCAAAAGGGAGAAAGGACCTCTATACTTGGAGGAAATTTCATGAATCTTTTTTTTGTTGGTAACTACAAGTGAGTATTACCATTACAGATATGTAGGGAAATGTTAATACTAATGCCAAGTAATGATGATGTGAACTATGTATATGTTACTAAAATATAAAAAATAAAATGATAAAAAGAGTAACATCATTATTATGGTAAGTAGAAGATTAAATATCTTTATTATCAATTTGGATTGATTTGTAAGTTTTTGCTAGGAATCTTATCATTAACCAATTTAAGATAATCAAATTAAGAATGACACCCCCATTATTAAATTATATACCATCTTACCATTAATAATTTGTTAGAGGATAATGTTGGTGTGACTCTAGGATTATATGTTCAATGTACAATCTTACTTTTGTTATTATTCAATTAGTTGAAAGATTAGACCAAACCAACCTAGTAATTTTATCAAGTTATCTCGATGGATAATTTAGAATCTTATATTGAGTGTTATGGTTATCAAGCTCTTAATACATCTGACTATTGAAATATTTTTATGGGAGTCAACTCTTTCCAATTAAATTAAATTGAGCAAGCCAAGATATTATGATTCCTTACAAAAATGTGAAGCCTAGTGTTTGAGTTACCAAGCCCTTAATAAGGAATTTAGTCATCAATAAATGTAAAACTATCAAATATTGTTGGACATTAGTATTTGTGTGCGCTATGGTGGTTTGTTAGGTGTATGTTAGGTTGTGACTTATGTTTAAACAAACAAAACTGGTGGACTTGTTGTGTTAGTTCCACATTAAAATGTGGGCATGACATTTGACATCAGAGCTAGGGTTGCAACACTATCTACTCTAGGAATAATACAGGTCTTAGCTATTATGTACATTGGCAAGATGTAAAAATCGTCAAGTAACAATGAAACCATCAGAATTGAGGGGCGTTTAGTAACTATTGTGGGCTACCTTATATTTGAGTATTGAAATCAAATTATAAGTAACCATCATATGTTGGGAAATTTAAAGACATTATGAGACAAAATTTAACCTTATAAATAGATTAGCTAATAATGAGTAACTAGATGAAAAAAATCTTGTGAAGATGATTCTAACAAGAGAATTATGTTCTTATAGATGATGTAAATATCAAAAAATATGATAGTTTAATGAATAAGAGTGATTAGGAATATATATCTATATATAAAGAACTCATAACCAACCTACACTCCCCATCTCAAAATTTGGAAGAAGAAAGTGATGATGTTAAGTATGTTAATAGGAGCCTAATAAGCTAGGGTCTAAATAATGTAACGTGTCTTAATATCTATGATTTTTGAACCGTAAAATTTTTCCACCATTGTGACCCTAGTCCTTGATAGGAAATTATTGGAATTTAAAGAAAATTGCAATTTATCTAGTTGTTGGGAATGGTGAGGTATAGCATAGAATAATTAAATAAAATCTTGTAGATTGTATAGTTGAACATTTGAAAAATTTAAGCAACTTTATTTAGCCTTAGGAAACATAGTGAGCGGTTTTAAGAATATTTAAGTATTCCTCGAAGTGAATCTTATTGTTAGTAATTTTTAGCTACCAACTAAATTACTAAAGTTTTATGAAGCATTTATTAAACTAGGGTGAGAAAAAAAATTTACACTTGAGAAAATCAGATTAGAAAAAAAAACATTGAAATATTTATCAAGTTTTGAAGCTAAACGTTTTCTACAGTTTGTGTTTCAAGTATATTCTTGCTCTTATTGATGATTACAAAACATAGTGCTTTAAATAGTTTCATTTAGTTATTTCATATTATGTAACTGAAACAAGTTCAAAGAAAAATATACAAATCAGTACATGATATGAAATAGCTGATTTATTAAAAGGCAATGTTTTTGTAATCCCACACAAGCCATGATAGTAACTATTTTCAGAGATATTAAATAGCAAGTAAATAGAGGAAAATAAAATGGATAAAATCATATATGGGACCCATCATTTCCTGGTGAATGATGAATCCCATTGTTGGAGGTTGTCGCAGCATCGTTGAAGTTGTCCAGTTGCTACTCCAAGATAGAAATCTGCAAGAAGAGGTGATGTTAGAGCTTAGCGTTCCATACAAATATCATGCATTTGTAATCAAGGAAATACTTGCTACTTTATAACTGATTAGGAAAGGAAAAATGAGTAGCTGAATCCAAGATATCCAAAGGAAATTATCAAAAGAACATTAATTGCACTATTTTTATCTAACTTGTTTATTCATTATGGAGGTACAAGAATATATTTCATTACTAGTTCATCATGTTCAAAATTTTAGCATGTGGGGTAAAATTTGGCTCCCACAAGGGTTGAGCCCAGCATGTTGTCCCTTAACTTCAAGAGGGGTTTTGAGAATGAAAATACTTTCACAAATGCTCAAAATGAAACAACCTTTTTGCATTTTTTATGAGAGATCACAAAGCAATACAAGATTAGTTGATTCATTTACCATTCATGACAATCAGATTCAGAAATGCAAGTGAAAATGAAGATCACAAATGAGTAAGGAATCTTTCTTGAATGCTCAAAATAATGTAGAATAGAAATTAATTGCACTATATTTCAATATCATATTGTTGCCATGTTTCATATATATGTTGTTCACATTGATAGGGAAGTAAAATAGGTATTTTTGTTAATGTTTTTTATAGTGTTCAATATTCCACAAAAGGTGTCATCATAAACATAATGTCTTATAGGCAGTATCTGCATATAGGTGCGATACACAAAGGAGCACATGGTCATAAAGTGATAGTGAACAGGCATATATAATCAAGGCTCACAATAATGGAACAACAAAAAAATGTATAAATACACTTCAATATGTTGTTTCTATTAATAGTTGAAAATGAAAACAACAACAATAGGAAGAGAAAAAGAACTATCATTAATCGTTTGTGTAGTGCATAAAGATCAATAGAGGTTTGTATGTGCAAAATGAAAATTCTAAAGGAAACAATATTTTACATGCAAATAGAAATATTGAATCATAATGGAACACAACCTGGGGATTATGAATCATTTTTCTACAAAATAAGTAGAGTCTAAGAGTTTCAAGCCCACAAACCTCTAATGAATAGATTTTCATTTATTTTTCTTTGGAAATGAGCAACAAATACAAAAGAAATGTAGTTGCTTAAACTTGTACAATATTTCAAAGATACCTAGTGATGCATGAATGTTCATAGCCATTAAGGGTTTCTAAACCCAAAAATTAGTAAACCAAGTTTTCCATGGTGGCCAAGGCAAGAAAAATATCAACAAAGAAGAGTAAAACTGGAAAATGCATTAGAAAATTGCTCACAATCATGACCTAAAGGCCCAAAAATTCTTTAAAATGGAGTTAATAATGCATCAGATCCATGGAAAACAACTTACCATCAAATTCTTGAAGGGATTCGACATCAGACAGAGAAGAAATAACTCTAAAATAGTAGGAAATAGGGAGGTTTGATCTTCAAATATCCAAACCCTACCCAACAGCATGACGGGGCACCATTTTATCCAAAGCTCAATGTAAAAAATGAAGGAAAACTTTAGGGTTCGATAGATTTTACACAATGCCCTAATTCAAATGAGTAGGATTTTTGACTTTTGTTTAAACATAAAAATCATCACATTATTGCCAAGGTCTTGAATTTAAAGTCAATCAGCCAAGAGAATAAAGGGAGCTCGTATGTTTTGGAGGTGAACTTGTAAGTCAAGTTCTAGATCATCATTTAGAGTGTGATATTATTGCATGGTCAATTGAAGAAGTAGTCACTTGTTTTCTTTGCATGATTTAAAAAAAAAAATCAACAATGTAATTAAATATTAAAGGTAAGTTACCTTAATATTTAATATGTAATGTATTAAGAATAGGACTACTACATATCAAATATTAAAATAATTAAATTGATTATCATCAATAATTAACCAAACAATTCTCTTTTTCTCAAGATCATGCAAGAAATACAACTAAAGTCAACTAATCATGCAAAGATTAAATGGAGTAAATGGTGGAGATTCCTGAGACAACTTCAGTTTCACATCAGTTTTGAGGATCTTTTGATCATGCACAACATGGGGAGGAGTTTACAACATTCAGAGTTCAAAGTTTAGTTTGCTTCAGGTGTGGGCCCTCTTTTTTTGGATTTTCTTCTTTGCTCGCGAAGGGATATTTTTGAGATATTTTTCACTCTCAATTAGCTTCCAGTTCCACCTCTTGGTGCATTAGGGTTTCCATATTTTGTATATATTGAGAAAACACTTAGTCTTTTTCTTAATTCTTGTTTTCTGCCTTTGCATTCTACAAAGAGACTATCTTGTAACTCAACTTTTTTTTTTTTAGTTGATTAATATACAACAGTACTCCAGTTTCAGCAATTTGTGTATTTTGTATAATTTTCCTTAAGAATTTTCAAAAGAAATAGAGTTTACCTTTGTATCTTCTGGTGTTTTGTATCTTTTAAGTGATTTGATGCAAGTTTATTGTGTTTCAAACTACAAACCTTTAAATTTATGTCTCGTTTACTTATGCATATATACAAATGGTAGTTTATCACAGATCATTAATTGTGCTTTTAAAGTTTATATTTTCTATTAATTTGTGAAAACCTAGTTCTCCTTAGTGAAGTAAAATTCAGTAGATCCTTTTAGTGAAGCATTTATGTGATTAAACTACTCGAGTTGAGTTGTGTTAGCAAATTTTCTAAGAAAGTTAGTTGTGAATCAGTCTGCATTTAGTTTTCTTTGGTGCATTACCTCCTAGAAGTAGTTTACCATTAGAGTTTCAGGTATGTGCAGGATCATGATGGAAAAAATAGGCCCTTAAGTGGCAATAAAATTCAAAAAATTAGAGTTAGGCAACTTGACATAAAAATTTGAATAAGTTATCTATATTATTTCAAAAAAATGTAAGAATAGAATATGTAGCAAATTGAATTTAGTTTCTAAACTACTAGGTTTATTTAAAAACAAAAAAAATCTATTTGGTGAAAATTTGAAATTTCAATGCAGTAGTATTTAAATTTCAAGGAAAAAATAAGAAGTGGGTGTCTGTTTGACCACCCTAACCACAATAAAATGATAATATTTTTTTATAAGATTTTAGATATAAGTAGGGGACTCATGTCTCGATGTGATGCATATTGTTTTGTAATTTTTTTCTAAGTAAATAATTAATTATGAATTTTTTATTACAAATTTTTAAAAATATAAAAACTCGTATGTCTAACCACCTTAACTTGTTCAAAAATTGATGAAATTCAATTTTAATTTTTTTAATCCTATAGTATGCAAAGCATAGAATGTGATGCATGTTTTGGATTCAAAAAATGTGATATTGTTTGAAAGCTATAGATGTTTTTCAATCAGCCTATCAATCAGGACTTTAGTCATAATTCAAGTAGAAAATGAATAATAATTATTTATTAAATTCAAAGTAAAGCATAATTTATATTAGTGGAAATCTGAGAATCTCCTTTAAAAACCCTTTTTCTTTCATCAATTTTGGGTAAAAAAAGGGTCGTCAACCACATGGGCCATCATATCACTTAGATATCACCACTTTTTGGCCCATCATGATCCTGCACATACCCTTTCATTCAGTTTCATAGATTAATCTTTATCCCTTTCCTCACACAAGTCTTTAGATTCTAGGAGATAAAAAGGGGAACGAATCCATAACCTGTAGGTTTGTCCTCATTATAGGGTACCCACAACTTGAGGATATTCTAATTTTTTATAGGATTGTAGAGCTTTACAACTTTCCATCATGGGTGCAATCCTATTGATAATAGTTTTTGGAATGCTTGATGGGACTCTAAACTGAGTTTCAATCCACTTAAACATAATTTTTCTTTGTTATTTTGGTATGCACAACAAAGTTTCAACCTTTTGAGGTAATATATATAAAAAAATAGCATACCTCGCCACTCCATTCTCTGATTTTCAAGCAGATCTAATGTGAACACCATGGTAAGACAATTGCCTTTTGTTACATTCAATGTTGGCAGCCCATTACTATTCACTCTGCATGATGATATTTCAGTAGTAGCCTTGAAAGGCTTTATTTTCTTCACTAGTGAAATTCAAACTACTCCAATTGAACATATTAAGGATGTGGCTACATTATGTTTAGTTGATCATATTACATAGGAGAATGTTGCAATGGGGCTTTTGGTTGCATCTCTAAAGGGTAAGGAAATTCAGTGGTTTAGAGGATTTTTTGTAGGTTCAATTACTTCATGAAATTTGTTTGGTGAAGCTCTAAATAAATAGTTTGAAGACAAGTCAAATAACCTATCACTGATTGAACACTTGACTACAATGAAAAGAGCTCCATAGGAGCAAATGACTGAATTCAACTTTTGATTCCAAAGAACTTCGAACAAAATCCTAGCAACAGTAAGACCTTCACCACATCATGCTTTCTTATATTATCTTAGAGCAATATATAGTGATATTGTTGTTATGATAAAATCTATGGGCTGAGTTACATTACATACAATGTTTGATATTGCTATCAGAGCTAAAAATAACCTTATTCAAGCTAGTAAAATAGCACCCATGCCTCCTATGCCTATTTTTTCGGATATTAAGCCATTAATGCAGATTCAAATTCCTTGAAATGCCCGATTACCTGATGTTATAGCCTTAGGTTTTCAAATAGTAGTCCAAAACAATGTTGTTCCAACAAATTTAGACTTACTAGAGCTTAGGGGTACCCAATAGGAAATGGCTAAATTCTTTTAAAATTATACACCTTAGCAATCCCCATACCAAATGAATAAGCCACCTTATCAAGTTGATTTTCAAGGACAGAGAAGAAATTACAATGTTAAACCTTTTCAATCGTATAATGGTCATGTTGCTAGCTCATCTAGAGAACTAGTAGTAGTACAAAATAATTTGGCGCAAGAGTACAATTGGTGTTATCTATGTAACCAACCATAGAACTAGTTAATTTGCTCAAATGGCATGATAAATCTATTCAAATTGTGTGCCTCAATCCCATTGGCCTAAGCATATAAGAGAGCAATGTCGGTATGACCACTAAGATGTCTGGCTAAATTGCATAATTGTTAAGTTCATGCTTGTACCGTTGTACCGCTAGGTAATGGTGAGAGAGGTGTGGTAGCACGGTAAACGCTATACCATGGGAGCTTTTTGGCTAAAGTGCAGTAGTGTGATGTATTCCATCATATTGTGGGAACTTGTTCACATTCAAGTGCTAGTGTAGTGTACCGCCATACTTCGAGGGTCCTTTGTTTGTTTGGCGGTAGCGCGGTGATACTGTCATGCCGCAGGAGCTCTCATGTAGAGGTGTGGTAGTGCAATGATACCGCCATACGGTGGGTGTCTTCAAGATAGGATGCAGTCATGTAGTGTATATATCCATACTGTGAGGATTTTTCACCTGTCGAGTGGTAGCACAGTATACTACCATAGAACGATAGGACTTGGAGGAGCCTGCGGTGGTTCGGTGTATTCACTACCACACCATGAGGGTTTTGTGTGTTGGTTGTGGTAGAGTAGTGGGTGGTTGAATTTATCTTGTTGGATAGAGGATGTTGACTTGGTTGATTGAATGAGTATCCTACGTGGTTGGTTATGGAAAAATGGGAGAAGAAAAATGTAAACCATTGGTAGTTGGATTGTTGTGACTGTTGGAAGATCAAAAAATTATTTAGGAATGTGAAAATAATTGAACTCTCTCTGTATGTTTAGTGGTGGGAGTTGGAGGATGAGTATGTTATTCTAAGAGGTGACTTCACCCTCTCTCTATGATTTAATTGTGAAACCTCTCTTTCTGAGTTTTCTCTGTATACTGTGTAAGAATTGTAATAGTGTGAAGGTTTTAATGGACTAAGAGGTTGATTAGAGAATTGTAAATAGGAGAGAGGGAAACTCTTGTCACACGGTTGCTGCCAGTCTATCTCCAAAATGAAACAAGATGTAATCTCTACAAAGGGTTAGTGCTTGAGTTGTACTTGTAACTATTTTGTTGCATGAATAATACAATGGTGATCTGTGATTTTGGAGTATGGAATTTTTTATTTGAAAGGGTTTTACTTATTGACGCAGTATTTTGCATGTAGCATCAGTCTTATGGGAAACTTAGCTATTGGGGAACATCATGCGCTAGCTAAGTGACCTCTGGGATTTTATCGAAGCCGACTCTTCATTTAGTGGGTGGAAGTAAAAGGTTAGGGGGATAGAAGGAATGTAAATTTTACACTATAGGTGATGCACCAAAGTCTTAGACGAATTTCAATAGAGCACAGTGCAAAATGCAAAGGCCCGAACCACTAAAATGTTGTTCATTAAGTAATTTTCTCAAAAAGTACTTAAAATGCTAGAGTACCTTCTCATTTGCATAATCATAACCTTAGCATAATTGCCAATCAACATAGAGGAGTCACAAAAAACATGATCTCGATTTATTGAGTTATGAAAGATTACAAAAAAGTTGAAGGACAAGCATTCATACAATTATAAGGAAATAATGGCACAGATTAACATTCTTACTAAATGCATAGAAAGAATAGAAAGGCCGAATTGATTTGGCACAATCTGGTATCCTTGAATTCAGTCAAAATATTACAAAGGCTCTTTCCTAGTACTCAAGAGTTTTTACAAAACTTAATCAACCAGCAAAAAGAAACTTGGCCACCTATATATAGGTCAGGCCACTGCCTGAAAAATACCAAGAGAAAGAAGACCGTGAGCAAAAACCACCGCCCGATCACCTCGAGTTGCCACAGCAGATATCAAATGCACAGGAGTCTACCAGCGCAGTAGTAGAAAGGGACACGCGGTGACACAGAAGAAAACATGGTAGCATGCAAGTGCAAAAGGGTTCAACAACATGTCCAAGACAACGAGCATAGTAACAATCACCACACGTCGCTCAGAAAGAGCCCAGCAAAAATTTGAGGAAACGCTTAGCAAAAAGTTCTAAGAGGCAAAAACCACCGCCCGATCACCTCGAGTCACCACAACAGATATCAAACGCACATGAGCCTACCAGTGCAGTAGTAGAAAGGGACACGTGGTGACATAGAAGAAAATGTGGTAGCATGCGAGTGCAAAAGGATCCAGTAGTATGTCCAAGACAACAGGCATAGTAACAATCGCCACGCGTCACTCGGACGGAGCTCAGCAAAAAGTTAAGGAAATGGCGAGCAAAAATTTTTGAGAGGGAGCCATGTGGAGAGCTCCGAGCGAGATTAAGAACAAAGCATGCCCAGCCTAGAAAGTAGCCAGAGGAAGCCATGTGGCACACAGACGGAGATTAGAAAAATGTGAAGCGATACAAAAGGTAAAAAGCTTTGAGGCCCAACCATGTGGAAAACGTCGAGAGTAGTGAGCATTTTAAAAAGTAAGGCATAGCCATAAAGATAAAAACTGCCAAGGCTTGGTAGTTTTTCGCTAAATAGTTTGGCGACTCATAGGGGCATTTCACCAACGGAATGAGGACCCCAGATACTTTGGTTTAGCATCTGCCAATTGCTCACAACCTCGACAGGGTGGCTTGTAGGCCTGTCCAGAATTCATTTGTTGGCACCGAGAGAGCTCACACATTCTCATGAGCCAGCTTTAGATCGATAATTGCCTTAAAAAGCAATCCACCTGATGTCTTCGTTTCCAGTTCTAGCTGAAAGAAAAGTTGTGCCAATTGATGCACAATCCCCTCAATGTCCTCGGCAGTTGGAGATTGATCAAAAGATTGGAAGATAGAAAACTCCTCCTTCTTCTCTTCAATCATAGCGACAATGTGCTCTACACTCGCTACGGCTTGATCTGCAATGAAAGGCGAAGGGAGGCCTCTTTGAGTTAAATGGGAAAATTTTGCCTACATGTCATTGGTAACGTGGTTCAACCGAGCTTTGCATTCCGCTACCTACCGAACGACCTCATGCATAGAGATGAGTATACTTATGCCCAGGGCCGCCATTGTTTGGTCGTTGATGCCCATGCTGCTCAAAGCCTCATCGGAAGCTGTATACGACTTGCCCAATAAAATCTTAACCTCCAAGACCTTGTCAGAAGTCAACTCCTCAACCTGTTGTATTGATTCACTCACTGTCTCGCAGAGGCTGGTCGCCTCCATCACAAATTTCAAGGTGGGATGAAGCGTAAGGGACAATGCCTTCACCTTGTCCCAGTATGAGGCACACAACTCTTTGGCAACTATGAGCGAGCTGATTTGGGGTGCAATAGGTTGATTCTTTAGGGCAGCCAATTCTGCCTCTCTGCTGCTTAAATTTGTCTTCAATTCTGAGAAATTTTTGTCCATTGTGGACATTTGCTCCTTTAGAGTGAAAACCTCTTTTTCCTCTTCTTTCAGGGCCAACTCAGCCTGCTTTGCCTTTTGAGTCTCCAACTCCAAAATGGCATTCATTTCATTAATCTTAGCATCTGTGCTCCATTGGAGTTCCTTCATTCCTTCATCTAGCTGCTGAGATGTAGCGCGAAGCCTTTCTTCACTTGCTTGGCTCAGCTCAACTTGTCATTGGAGAGTCAGGATGATCTCCACGCCCAAATTTTGCAAGTCACTTATTTTACTTTTGAAAGCACTCCTCTCTACTTCCAGTCGATTTATTTCGCTCTCCTGGGCTTTAAACTTGGTTACCCAAATGTCAACCTTGCCCTTGAGCTCCGCTATCTGATCATCCTTCTTCTTCAACTGGCGGTTAAGCTTGAGGTAATCAGTGGTTACTATTTTTTGGGTCTCCTCCATTAACTCAACCTTATCTCGCGGGCGGGCTTGCTGCGTCCAACAACATTCACAGAATAATCACTTGGTAGCATTTCTCCTACCGGTTTGATCACATTAGGAGTGATTTTTGCAAACATCAAGAAATTTTGACTTTCGTTGAACAGAGTTTGCAAGTGGGGCTCTGCCTGCCTATTTGCATCTTTCCACCTTCTTTTGTTTATTTGGCTGGTGTGGGCGCTCTTATTTGGATCGACCTGCGAAAAATATTCCTGGGCAAGGATACGCAGGCCTCTAGCAAAAGGGACATCTTGTGGGACTACTAGCGGGAAAGATAGCATAGTTGATGCATTAGGAGTTTTGTTGGGTCTTATTATAATAGCTGGGGAGAATGGTGGAATGAAATGGCCACTTGGAGGCGATGAAAATGGGTTGTTAAGAAAAAATGGAGATGCGCCAACTGTAGGGCTGGGCCTTGGAGATAAAAATTTTTGGTCCACCAGCCTAGTATTTACACCCAATTGCATTTCGGGCAAGGGACAGAAAGCGGAGGAAACAAGTGGGAAACTAGGAGGAATAAAAATGGATCGCTTGGGAAACTTAACGGTAGAGGTAACTAGCATAGATGAAAAAGCAGGGGTAGGGGAAGAAGAAACCAAAAACATAGTAGGGACAGAAGAGGGAGGAAAAGTTACTTGATACCTAGGCAGAGCTGCAAACACTTGGACCGCTTCTTCTGACGGTCGCTCTTCCTTTTCACCGGGTTTCTCAATTTGTTGCCGCTTTTCCTCTGGAGATTCATCAAGGTCCACAATAACCCGCGTCTGAGTATGAGTTGCCCTTACATACTTCCTTGTCAATTTGGAGGAACTGGACGGCTTGGATGTTTGTTCATGTGGGTCTTCTTGCAACATAGGCTGTTTACCAGTATCTCTCTCATGCATTGGATTTCCGGCAATGGCAGGGGAATTTTGTGTTACCTCCTCCTCATGTGTCGAGGCAACCTCTTCCCTAGCATAATGTTGCACAGATGTTGAGTGGTTTAGAGATATTTCAATGTCCGGATTCTCATTCTCCTAGATATCATCAAATTTTTTATCAAGGGCCACCCCTTCATAAAGCTTGTCAGTTGCTTGAATCTCCTAATGGTATATCCAGAAGTCTCGAATCTTCTCAGATGTCCAATTGAGCTTAGTCAACTAGGTGCATAGGGACGGGTTGATTTTTAGCTTTGGGTTGACTTGCCCCATGATGAAATAAAAATTTAGCCATGCCTGGCATCGATCCTTAGTAGGAAAATACTCAAGGCCTACATATCTACTTAAATTGCCCCCCTCGACATTTCTCCGAAGATCCCAGAATGGCCGAGGCGAATGCTGGATTTTGATACCAACCTCTAAAAAATCATTTCCAGGGTTGTATTCCCAAGGATCATCAATCAATACCAACTTGAGATGGCCCAACTTTGAGAGTAGAAACCTCGAGGTATTAATCCTCGTAGTCCTCTTCTTCAGCGACACAGATCCAAACATAATTGGCAACAACACATAGGTGGTCAAATGCTTCCCTCCCCAGTAGTCATCATCAATACTACATAGCTATCTCATTGCTTCCAGGGCCAACACTTTGTCAGAAAGAAAACGGGGAAGCTAGAAGGGTTTCCTGACGAAACCTCACATGTAGAGTATGGTGAAATCTAGGCCAAAGAACTAGTCACAGGGCGATACCAGCTTAGTCAACCAGAACTTTTGCCGGGGTGATATTTAGTCATTCATGTTGATGCCAGCTTCATTCAAAGCCCACAAAGTTCGAGCTAGGAACAAATCCTAAAACACATAGTAATCGAAGGTTTTTTACATAATAGGAGTCCATGTTGTAATCGGCTTTTACAAGCCACCTTCATCAAAAATAGACAAGGTCATAAATGTTGAAAAATAGTTTGGATTCTGATGTAAAATCAGGTAGGCTAGGAAGGAGGAATACCTAAACTTAGAACCGGCTTAGAATTCCTACAGCTGTCACCAAATTCCATCACTGATAACTCTTGCAAAATCAAAGAGCGGTGGGTCATGATTCCTCTTCAACATAAAGCTGAAGAACATTTGAAACTCTTGGATGTGCTTGTCTGAATCCAGACCACACACTAGAGCCAGCATAGAAGCAATGGAAGAGGACCCACCTTTCAGAGCCTTCAAACTGAAAAGGAATTTGGGTGGTGCTGAATTATTGGTTGGCTAATTGATCTCAGAGTGATAAAACTGTTGTGCCCTAAGGAGCTTCCCCTACTTTTGCTGCATTCTATTTACCTCAAAAATTTCAACCTCCTAGGTTAAAGGAAGTGGGACACACAACATAGATTGAATAGCTTCAGAGCTAATGACTACCCTGAAATCTTTGTCGTTGATGATCCCAATATCTGTATCAAAGTGTGTCGTGCATACTGCCACAATTTCTAGGCATGGGTGTACCAAAGGAACCATATACTATGGAAGCCCACAGAACCACCAATGCTTGTTGAAAAGGTCTAGTACATTCTTCATTTTTTCACATGTGGCCTCTCTAAGGTTCTTAGGGTTGTGGGACAGCTCGGGATCAAGGACATTATCCCACTCCTCCGCAACTAAGACCTAGTCTTTGTGTGGAATTGTGCTGAGTATATTCTCTTCTATTGGATGGGTAAATGGCTAGCGAGGCTCTGTGAGGATGCTTGGAGTAGCAAAAGACTCCTGGTCATAAAGCTACATGTAGGGCGCCTCTCTCATTTGTGCGCTTAGACCTACCAGAGCTAGGATTTGCATTTGGTTCTGTACGTTTTCAGCCATTTTTGGTATTTCACAAGAATTTTGCTGTAAACTTTCACAAATGGCTTAGCTCTTATGAAAATTTATTTTCTCTAGTATGAATGCCCTAGCTATTTTATGATTAGGTAATTCCTTGCCATAAATGTGCTCTAAATGCCACAACCTACTTTTTTGATCTTCGAGAAAAGCGGTCGGAAAGAGTACGTGCCATCTATCCATACCTAGCTATTAAATACGTCACCGACCCTTGATGCATGCGAAAAGATCATCAATGCTACCAAATTGCTTTTTGTATTTATGAGATATGACCTTCGCTTGAGGTGGCGCCTTCCTTTTCTTGAACAACGAACCAAAACAACCATGCAAAATCTTTCACAATCTTCGTGCATTCGCTAAATTTCTTGAGCGTACTTGAGCATGTCATCCAATAGCCTATCTTTAAGATGAGCCTTATCGTGGATGGGATGGCTACTTCATTTGCTGATACCTGGCCAATTCTGACAAAAATAAGTAGCTTGATCAAAACAAGTTGCAACTGTAATTGATTATTCTTTCATTTCACAGGCCACAACCCTAATAGTGAAGGCTTAGCAACCCATTTGCCTATATCTTAATCATGGCTCACCTGATCAGGTGTATCCCATCTAGTCTATAAATAGGACTGTTTAGCAACATTGCAAATCACATTTAGCTCTAACTTTCATAGCTTAGCAAGTTTTAAGCAAGTTTTGTTTTAGAGCGAGGCTAGAAAGCAGTATGGAAACACCAGTAAGGCTAGTTTGCAGGAGGACTTAAGCTGCTTTTCTAGGAAAAATCAGGAGTATGCGCTTAAAACGCATGACTGGCATGAAAAACCCTTTGTATTTGAAGACGATCAAGTGGGTTTTGGGGAGAGATTTTATGGAGTATGAAGAGTAGTACTAGGTGAATACTAGGATTTGCTCCCATTTCGTCGCTTCGCTGCTAGATATCAGCATTTCCAAATGAAAGGTCATCTGGCTGATGAAGCGGGTATTCGCTCAGCGCTACCTTAGAGGATTGGAGAAAATTGTGCGCACTACTCAATTTAATCGTGGGATCCCCTCAGTTCGCAACATTCACCTGCAACAACTGCATGGAGGAATTGTTCTGACTAGGCCCTTTCTCTTTGGCTTCGACCTAGAGACTCACGAGGAACATCATGCCAAGGTCCACGCTGCTTATTACTTTCTTATGTGGGTTCACTTCATCGAACCATTCTAGAACCTCCAGTGGTATGAGGATTTCCAAAAGATGGTGTATCCTGATGCCACACAACCTACCGATGTTGTCGCTAGTCCCTCTTGTTGATAACTTGAAAATGAAGATGATCCCTATTTTTTGCTTTTTCACTTTTCATCAACTTCATAGAGGACACTTATAAATATCGATACAAGGCATTTAACCTTTACCGCATAATGTAAATTTTTGCCGATATATAATATGTCTTTGCACAAATTTTGGCTTATTTACAATTTTCTTTAAGTTGTTTACATCATTGCGATGTTTCATAGAGCACTGAGAAAACACAAAACTTAAAGCAGGAAAAACTAATTACATATTTACAATTTACACGACCTTCTCATAGGCTAAATTAATAAAACCTTTTAAGATGTATCCCATTAACTCGAATACTAAGGGCATTACCTTTCTCATCTTCCAACTCGAAAGAGTTGAACTGTTTGCATTGGGTAACCTTGAAAGGTCCTTCCTAGAGGCTATCAAACTTGCTCTACTAACCCGGCTTTGCTCCGCACTCATTGAACTTCAGCACTAAATCCACGCATTGTAACCCTTGATCTGATGCCTTTTTGTCAAACCATCTCTTAACCACCTGATGGCAACTATTCATCGCCTCGAGGGAGTTCTCTCTTTTCTCCTGTACTTCAAGTAACTCGAAAAACCTCACCTCCATTGCTCCATTTTGTTCAATTTCCAGAGACTTAAGCAATTATAGGGCAGGAATCTCAATGGCAATAGGCAGCAATGCCTCTTTCCTGTACACCATCTCATAAGGAGATGTCTTTAGTATCTGCTTTGGCGTGATTCGGTCTACCCATAGCACTGTTTCAAGATTCCTATGCCATTCCCTCTGTTGTTTTGAGCCTATTTTCTTTAATAAACTTATGAGGTTTTTGTGAGTAGACTCTGCGAGACCATTTCCCTAGGGATAGTAGTTAGAGGAGGTCTTCAGGAACACTCCATATTTTAGTGCGAACTGGCTCATCTTTGAGCCGAGGAAAGCCTTAGCATTATCAGAGATGATTGTCTTAAGCGAGACGAATCTTGCTACCAACTCCTCTAGGAAATTAACAATCTCCAATTCAGTTGCATTTTTTAACAGCACTGCATCTGCCCACCTAGTAAAGTAATCTGTAGTTGTCAATATCCATTTATGTCTAGCAGAGGAGAAAGGGTTAATCATCCCAATGAAGTCTAAGCCCCATTAAGCAAAAGGTTCTTCTACTACTATAGGCCTTAAGGGCATAGCAACATTCTTTCTCTTCCCAACATGAAACTGACATTCATTGCAAAACCTAACCAGTAAAAATGCATCATTAAAAAGCGTTGGCCAAAACTAACTAGCACATATAATTTTGATTGCCATGGTCCTTGTGGAAAAATTCCCTCCAACCGAGCTATTGTGATATTGATCTAAAATTTTCTTGGCCTGTTCCTCATTTACACACCTTCGCAGAACGCCATTAAAATTCCTTTTAAACAGGACACCTTCTAGGAGAACATAATTACTATTTTTCCAACAATACAAACTCCTTTTGAAAGAAGGTAGATTGATCAGATACCTTCCTGTCTACATGAAATTTATTCTATCTTCTAGCCAGTCACCCTGAGAATTTTCTTCATTCAATAACACAGGTTCCGGAGCCTCAAGCTCTGTCACTGTTTCACTATTTTCTATGAGGTACTTGCACAATCCTTTTCCTTTGACCGTCTTGATAGGTCTGACTTCAATATCATATTCTAGGATCTTGGTGATCCAATTAGCTCTCTTCTTAGTGATTTCTCCCTCCATGATATACTCTCGCACACTAGGATGCGATACACAAATGATCACCTTATTGTATGATATTAAATGTCAGAACTTCTTAAGTCCTTTCACAATTGGAAAGGCTTGTTTCTCTACAAAATTGTACTTCACTTCGTATTTTTTTAAGGGTTCATCAATAGAAAGCAACAGGGGACTCTCTTTTCTCCTCATCATCCTTTTGCATAAGTACTATGGTGATACTATTTCCACCACCAAAAACATACATAATAAAATCCTTAGATAGGTTGGCATTTACCAAGATAGGAGCAGAAGAAATAGCCTCCTTTATAAGCTTGAAAGCTTTTCTGCCTTTGGTTGTCCATTTGAAAATCTGATCCTTCTTCAACATCAAGGTAATATGCTGAACCATACCCTCAAAATCTGCAATAAATCGGCTAATGAAGTTGACCTTACCCAGGAAAGACTACACACTCTTCTTGTTGACAAGTAACGAAAGTTGCCAGATCGAATCGACCCTTTTCGGATCAATAGCAATGCCTTCTTTAGAGACAACATATCCCAATAGCTTACCCTGAGGTGCTCCGAACACACATTTCTTCAGATTCAAAGAGATCCCAAATTCCTGGCATTTCTGAAAACAAGCTCCAAATGATCAAAATGATCATCAACAGATTTTGAGAATACTGTTAAATCATCCAGATAGATGAGTATAATCTTGTGGATCAAATCCTTAAAATCAATATCCATGGCCTGCTGAAAAGTGGCTTTGGTGTTTGAGAGCCCGAAAGGCATTTTAGCATATGCATATGTTCCCCACTTCATGGTGAATGTTGTTTTGTATTAATCTTCTTCCTTTACCTGAATCTAGTTGTAGCCCGAAAAACCATCTAGCATTGAAAACATTTCAGAGCCAGCTACAGTCTGTAGAATTACCTCCATTGAAGGTAGGGGATAATGGTCCTTTAAGGATGTTTTATTTAAATCTCGGAAGTCTATGCACAAGTGTATATCCCCATTTTTCTTCTGGACTAGCACTAGGTTTGACACCCAAGTGCTGTGTTTGATTGGGAATACTATTTAGGATGCAATCAACTTGTTCAACTCCTATGACATGAGAGATTCTATCTTTGGGTTCACAGGACTCTACCTTTGACGGACTGGCTTCGCCCCTTCAGATAACTCAATTGTATGTTTGATGATCCCAAGATCGTATCCTTTAAGATCATCATATGACTAGGCTACCACACTTGGGTATTCCTTACAAAAATGCCTTAATCTGTCCTTATTCTTCTGAGAAACTCCTTTCCCAACCTTGAGCTTTTTGTCTTCCCCGATATGCAAATCGGTATAATCACCCTCATCAGCCACGAGCCTCCTTTTGTCTCTTGTCGCATCATCAAAGTCAAACAAGTTTTCCAAGGTGACCAACCCTCTCGGAAGCTTAATTGATTTCAACTCGATAATTTGATCTCCATAGGCTTCAGTGACCTTGGGTTGCAGTCGATTAGAAAACTCTCCATATGATTGTAGAAATGATGCAATATGAGCATTGCTATCAAACACTTGCTAATCTTGGTTATTATCTAGAATAGCGAGTCGCACAATTACCCTTACCGCATGCTTATTTCTCAATAATTCAAAGGCTGGTTCAAATTAAGCTCCGATAGGTGTCGTTCTGTCAGCTTCAGAATTTACCTCCCTTGGAATAGCCTGAATATTGAAAGCCTCAAAGTTGTCAATTTGATCCCAGACCCTATGTCTATAGGATCGCATACGGGTATTCTTTGCAGTAGAAGTTCCATGGATTTGGTGGACCACCAACTCCGAATCCCTGAACACACATATCTACTTCATACCCATATGTTCTACAAGGCTTAAACCATGGACCAGAGCCTCATACTCCGCTTCCTTGTTTGAGCATGCAAACTAGAAATGATAAGACCTCAAGGTCTTTTCATCATTAGGGGATATCAAACAAACTCCGGCTCCGGCTCCCACTCTACACCTTGCACCATCAAAGTACAAAGTCCATATTTCCAAAGATAGTTCATCTCTAGGTTCCTTAGTAACCTTGAGCATAATCTACCCTTCCTCATGTATAACATAAGTTTTGACACTAGTTGCATGGTAATTCCCGAAAGGGTCCATAAAAATAAACTCTTTTAAGAAATTGTCTTCGCCTTCTATTGGGGAATTGGTAGCCTCCTCTCCTTCTAGAAATTCCACATTGAACCTTTCTTTTGGACTGATGGAAGTGTGTGTCACTTCAGAATTGAGTAGGGCCTCATCAGCAACATGTTTGGAATGCAAAGTTTCTGACAATAGTTTCATCTTGGCCCCATGCCTAGTCCTCAGAATTAGGTGTGACCAGTCCAGTGCTAGATATCCTCCAACATATGCTGTGAACACTCAGGACAAAAAAATCCCAAATAGAGGAGGAATATCAATGAGCACAGTATCCTGATTCACCATGATACTCGGGCAAGCAAATAGAGTCATAGGAAAACCCTTTATTATGCCAATAGTATCAACCTTATTTCCATCTAGCTGCATGACTCCTTTTTCCAGAGGCTCATATTTTAAACCCAAAGCCTTAGCTACTCACTTTGGCATAACAGTGGTACTAGCGCCAGAGTTGATCATACAATTATGTAATAGCTTATTACCAATAATAAGTGTTAGAAAGAAAGGCTTACGTTTAGGCTTACTTTCCTTTCCGGAGTTGAGCTTCTCCTCTGGTTGAATTGTCAATACTTTTTCGACCTCTGGCCCAGATATCCTTTCTTCATTAGATTGGCTAGGTCCCTTCACATCCTCCTCCACTGATAATGCTTTTTGTAGAAGCCCCTTCTGCTCTGGAATAGCCAGGACATCCCACAAAGAGGCATTGGTGGAAGACTTTTTCAATTGTTCCACTATATTACACTATGCTCGTGACTGATAAGACCCAGTCGCTTGCTCCTTAGGCTTCACAATTGGTGCGACCCTCACAACTGGGATATCTGGCAGCTTAGCAATAGTAGGGGTGATTATAGGAGCCTTTAACTTTGACGGAAGTGGATTCAGAGAGCTAGGAGTAGCAACCTTAGACTATTGTGGGACTGAAGACGGGCCTGTTGTTGGACTAAGCGCCTGTTGTAATGAAGCATTAGTAGGCAAGGCTATGAATTCTCTAGTGAATCTATGCTTTGAACATGTGTTGTAATCAAATTGTACTTGGGGCACTTTATCCATAGGGATATCATTTGGAAACGTCGACTCTTCTTCTTCCATCCAAGAAAAGAGTGCCTGGTGTGGGACAATGTATGACTCTTGCTCAATGGACATCTCTTGCATCTGAGCAGCAAGGACAACATTTTCCATCTACTGACAGGCATAGGGTTGGTTGCCGGAGTTCAGTGTGTCACCTTTGCTACTCTGGTGTGCGATCTTTTATTGCAAGTTTCCTTGCAGATAATTTCTCAGCATGTGTGCATCATTGCAAGGAAAACACCATGAATTGGCATCTTCAACTAGGTTATTTTGTCAGGCTACCAGCTCTTTATTCGAACTAGGATGAATGGTTTGCATCGGCTGGGTTATGGGAACTATCTGGTTACTTAGTTGAGACGAAGCATTTCCACATGACCTATCCTACCATTGATTTGCTTGATAAGGAGATTTTCCACCTTGGTAACTCTGATAAGCTAGCTTTTGATAGCTATATTATTGTCACTTCATCGTAGTTAACTCATTGGTCATGGCTCCCATCTGTTCTTTCATCTCATTCATTTCGGCCATCAGGGGATTGGGGACCGAAGCTACACTTGGAGTTGTATTCGGAAATGTCTCGGGATAAACATACATAGACTGGGGCAAGGTCGTAGATGTACTAGTTGTAATAACTTCAGCTTCTGAGGCATTGCACTCAGGAAACAATGACATAATAGGCCTTGGTGCCAATTTTCCAGCAGAAATCAGATTATTTTTTGCAGTAATAGCCAAAGCATAAGCACTAGGTAGAGTTGCTCCACCAAGAGCATGGAGCATCACAGAGATATCAACATTGATCAAATTTAGGTAGAACATGAATGCCAGATCTGGAGGCGGTCGATTGTCAACAAGCACTCTCTGCCAGGTTCAATTAAAACATGCATTGAAATTAGGCAGAGCTTCGTGGGGAGCTCGCTTTATATTGGCCAGCTGATGATATAGTGATGATCTATCTCCAGCATTTGAAAATCTTTCATAAAATGGAGTTCCAAGCTAGTCCTAAGTAGAAATAGTATTAGCCCCAAGAGTTTTGTACCAGTTTAGTGCCTTTCCTTAGAAGGAAGCAGCAAGCAACCTAAGGGCCACATTTTCATTCGATACGTTGTACACCAGACATACGTCTACCATGTCTTGCAAGTGTTCCGTCGATGTCTTTGACTTATCTCCGGAGTACTTAGGGATAGATTTTAGAGTAGAAGAAGGGATCGAAGCCCATACTGCAGGAGGTATTGGCGCAACCAAAGGACTTCGGGCATCCTAGACTACATAATTTGTAGTGGCCATAGGCATAGGAGTAACATGAGGTTGTGGAGAAGGAGGGGATGGGGGCATGAAGGACTACCATAGTGTCCTCTCGCGTGTACAAAAACTAACGATGGTACGAGTTGGTCGAGGACTCCTGTAGTCTGGGATCTAGTTACAGGTCGATGGCTCATATATTTTTTTAAAATCAGGCAAATGTTATAGATCGTGTCCCACCAGGCATGGCAGAAAAAGAACTGTTGACTCAGAATTTTGCATGTAGCAGCAATCTTATGGGAAACTTAGCTATTGGGGGAGATCATGCACTAGCTAAGTGACCTCCGAGATTTTATCGAAGCTGGCTCTTCATTTAGTGGGTGGAAGTAAAAGGTTAGGGGGATAGCAGGAATGTAAATTTTACACTACAGGTGATGCGCCGAAGTCTTAGATGAATTTCAACAGAGCATAGTGCAAAATGCAAAGGCCCGAACCACTAAAATGCTAAAAATTAAGTAATTTTCTCAAAAAGCACTTAAAATGCTAGAGCACCTTCTCATTTGCATAATCATAACCTTAGCATAATTGCTAATCAACACAGAGGAGTCACGAAAAACATGATCTAGATTTATTGAGTTATGAAAGATTACAAAAAAGCTGAAGAACAGGCATTCATACAATTATAAGGAAATAATGACACAAATTAGCATTCTTACTAAATACATAGAAAGAATAGAAAGGCTAAATTGATTTGGCATAGTCTGGTATCCTTGAATTCAGTCAAAATATTATAAAGGCTCTTTCCCAGTACTTGGGAGTTTTTACAAAACTTAATCAACTAGCAAAACAAAACCTGGCCGCCTATATATAGGTCAGGCCACCACCTGAAAAATAACAAGAGAAAGAAGACCGCGAGCAAAAAACATAGCTCGAGCACCTCGAGTTGCCACAGTAGATATCAAACACACAAGAGCCTACCAGTGCAACAGTGGAAAGGGACATGTAGTGACACAGAAGAAAACGTGGTAGCATGCGAGTGCAAAAGGGTCTAGCAGCATGTCCAAGACAACAGGCATAGTAACAATCGCCACGCATCGCTCAGACGGAGCCCGGCAAAAAGTTGAGGAAACGCCCAGCAAAAACTTTCGAGAGGGAGCCACGTGGAGATCTTCTAGTGAGATTAAGAACAAAGCAGGCCTAGCCTAGAAAGTAGCCAGAGGAAGCCACGTGGCATGCAGATGGAGATCGGCAAAAAGAAAAGTGATACAAAAGGTAAAAAGCTTTGAGGGGCAGCCATGTGGAAAATGTCGAGGGTAGTGAGAATTTTGAAAAGTAAGGCGCACCCATAAAGATAAAAACTGCCAAGGCTCGGTAGTTTTTCATGAAACATTACCCACGTAAATCTATGTGTTTTTTCCCATCTTTCATGTTTCATGTTTCTTGGTTAGACTCTATTAATGTTTGTTGTTGAAACTGAATTTGCATAAGTTTCTCTCAGAAGTATTAATGTGGGAAACAAACTATGTTTGATTCCACTTTGTGACATAGTTGTACATGTTTTTGAGGTAATCTAATTGAAATTAAAGATACCAAAGGCACTACAAATCTGAGATGACCAAGATTTCCCAATAGGTGGTATCAGAGCCTTCTTTTGGTTGCTAGTTATAGGTATTTATCCTATGAAGATTTCTTAGTCTATCAAGCTTAAGGAAATATGGAGGAATTGGTTGTTGAATTGATCCTTTGGTGAGTGGAAGTCTTGTGGTATACAGAGACAACACACAACTTGAAGGATGGTGAAGGTGGAGACAATGGAGTTGGTCCTGTTGAATTGTTGTGATCTGTGTCTCCTAGTTGGCAGTGGTGTAACCTTGATGTATGAGGTGGATTTATTTGCTTCGTTGCTATGTATCAGTAAAGCTTTCATACTAGGTGTCTGTGTGAGAGGTTCCCTATTAATATGGAGAGGCATGGGTTGTTACTTAGCCATGGAAGAGAATGCTTATGTTGGGTGGTGTTTCTTGGTGTTGGAAGGCATTGTTTTATGTTAACCTCAAATGCATAAAGGCTATAGAGTTAATCATTAGATGACTTGAAAGCTTCTAAAATAGCCTATCTCTTTCTCATATGCATGTGCATATTGGTGGGTTTTGATTTGGCTTGAAATGGGCTTGGGGTTCTTGAATTGTTGTTCCTTTTTTAAGTATGTATTATACCTGCAAGTTTTTTTTTATGGTTTTGTAGGGTTTACATGGCCAAGAAAACTTGTTGTTTTTTGGATCTATTGAAGATTTGTTTTCTAGACTCCTACTTCCTCAGGGTGCTACTAGATGAGATATTTGCAGCTCTAATTGCATGCTTTGTGCATGGTGAGAGAAGGTGTGATTCTTTATCTGCATAGAAATGTTTGGTATGTGATTAGTCACTCATCATTCTATGATAATACTCGATGGATTCTTGTACTCTAGTGCTTGGTCTGGACATAATTGGAAAATTAGATATGTACTTGATTTGGTGTTTAAGTCAAGGTGTCTACATGTTTGTTCTCTTGTGAGACCTCGTTTTGTACAAGACATTCATGTGATTGTGATTCTTCATGTTTCATTTATTGAATCTGTGGGTTGTGCAATTTTGTGGGTTATCTTTACCCATATGTGTACACATCTAAAAAGGTCACGGTTATTCAAACTGCTAATTAATTAAATATGAAATATTTAATTAATATTCTAAAGTCATCTACATATAAATAAATTTAATTATTTATTTATATTGTTCATTTTCTAATTCTTCTAGTTAAATTAAATAAATAAGTTTATTTAATTATTGTTACTTTCCTCTTAATTAAACTAAATAAATTTTAATAATTTATTTATTTAATTATCACTTTATTTCTAATAATTTGAATGTTTAAATTTGAATTATGGCATATTCTTCTATTTAATCTCTCACATAATTAAATATGGTAAGTATTTAATTAACTCATTTTTCTCTCACTTCTCAC
The DNA here is from genome assembly GCA_007115665.2 of Sequoiadendron giganteum. Classification (NCBI taxonomy): domain Eukaryota; kingdom Viridiplantae; phylum Streptophyta; class Pinopsida; order Cupressales; family Cupressaceae; genus Sequoiadendron; species Sequoiadendron giganteum. The sequence goes on along the minus strand of CM021102.1, from coordinate 361,020,389 downwards.
ACATAATTGAAATAGTAATTATTTAAATTCTGGAAACTTCCATTTGCACATGTCAAACATAATTAAATAAATTTATTTATTTAATTAGCAATTATCCTAAACTTCAACCAATTTTCATAAATAACGAAATAAATGCCATGTTTATTTCCATTTTTGAATGAGGATGGTTTTGTGGGTTGAAAACATTCCTACACTTTCTTCTCAACCTTCCATCTTTCTCTCAACCTCTCGATCTCACACTGTTCATCCTGACAAGTTTGAATTATAACCGTTGATCTCCGCCAATTGGGTTTTTTCCTCCCAAAAATCTATAAATACAGCCATTCGGTAAGTAGATTTCATCATAGATTTCATACATAATTACTATAGTTGCATTTGAACCAGCATATTAACATAATCAACATTTTATCATTTCAATTTCATAGCGTAAAGTGTATAGCAATGCACATGCATTTTCATTAATCTCATTCTCCCAAGCTGCCATTTTACAAGCTGCTGCTTAAACCAATTGAGAGCTAGCATCTTAAGATGAATCCTTGGAGATAGAGGACAATGGGACGAATTTGAAGAAGTTTCCTGTGTTTAGAGTTTGCATTTGTATTTCTTTAATTTAGTTTCTTCAATCTAATGTTTCATTGGTGTATTAGTTTAGTTTATTATTGATATACACATTGTAACGTACACATTTTTGGCACCCACCGTGGGGCCAAGCCCTGCATTTAATATTTCCATTTGCAGATTTTTCTCATAGGTGACAGACTAAAAATTATGTTTTGGCACATACAAGTCTCAGTTCAGCGCATACGAGGACTATTACAGTGCATTGATGAGATCTTTCAGCGCATAGATTAATTGTTTCGGTGCACCCATGGCCTATTTTGGCGCATAGATGGTCTGTTTTGGTGCATCCCTGTGAGATCGTTCGGCACATCCATATACTATTTAGATAGCCTATTTTGACACATAGACAGCCTGTTTCGATGCATACAATTGTAAAAAAAATTAAATTCCGATTCCGACGCCATCCGTGGACAGGATTTTTCAAATTTTATTTTAATGGAATGAAGCAATCCTAGGATAGTCACCAAAAAAATAAATTTCTTTTGGTTAAAAAGAATCACATGCTTATTGTGAAGCAATATCTTCACTTAGTATAAAAAATTGTCAATTGGGGATTTAAAATTAAACCATTTTGTTTGCTGTGATTATGGGTAATAGGTTTATGCTCTCCCTTAACTGGGTGATCAGAACGCCAGATTTACCTTTTCTTTTTTGCAATTTCATACTTTATTACATCCTTTCGAAGGCCTGCTCTTGTGGGAAAAAGTACTCACCCAAGAGGAACGACCTAAGTGAGAACACCTAAAGCTAAGGTTTCCAACCCACTTTAATCAAAAGGAAGTTGTTGATGAAAATCCAACTTGACAGTAGTGAGCAGGATAACCATCCCCAAAGCCTTTGTTCTAAAGGGTGGGAGGTCTCTCGAGGAAGTTTATCTATTGCCACACTGAACAGATATCCTTACAAAAAACCATAGTGTAGAAGCCAACCATGTTAGTTACCAAACATCATAATAAACACAGTGTAAGGGGAGGGAAGAATCTTCCCCCAAGACACTCACCATATAATTGCCACGAACTGTTTGCTCAGGGGATTCAGTATCCACTTCCGTCACCTTTAGTACACACCTAGAAAAGACAAAAACACGGGCACCCTCTAGGGGGTGACATGCATGTGTGAGTTGACATGATTTTAAGATGTGGGTTGTGGATGTTATTATGACCTACTTGACAAATTAAGAGTGAGTCTGATTGAAGTGCTTATTTTGTTCAAAACTTGTGAAACTTTCAAGAACATACACTCTTTGTTTAGCATCTAGAATTAACAAAACAATTGTCTGCTACTATATGCTATGTTTTTCACATTTAAATCAGATTAAGATCATCCAAAATTATCAAACTGTCCAAACATGTCTATCTTAGAAGTTTAAACGGATGTTTTAGCGCATCCCTAGTCTATTTTGGTGCATAGTCGGTCTGTTTTGGTGCATCGCTACTCTGTTTCGGTGCATCACTGCTCTGTTTTGATGCATCGTTGCTCTGTTTTGGCGCATCTGTGTGCTCTATTTTGGCACATCTGTGCTCTGTTCCAGCACATCTATGCTCTATTTCAATGCATCCATGGACTGTTTCAGCACATCCATGGACTGTTCTAGCACATAGGTAGTCTGTTTTGGCGCATTCATTCATCTGAGACTAGACATTTTTTTCTTGACATTCAGAAATATGTCTTCTTAGTTTAGTCTTTTCCATGCTCAGAGTTTGGAAGTCTACAACTTTTGTTAAAAACTCTCTAGAAAGGAAGATAAAAACGCCAGAGAAATCTCTCGATTATAAGAAGTTATTAAAGAAAAGGAAATTTCTCTACCAAAGTTGAAAGGTCTTGCTTGAACACATGACCTTTATTCACCGATATCACGACTATGTTAGAGGTTTCACTGACAATTATGTTGTAGAACCTTTATACTCATGAGCCTTCTTTCAAAGAAGAGCCCTTTCTCAAAGGCACAAGCACAGTCAGTGTATTCATTCTTCTTATATTCCCCAACCTGCAATTACATATGCTACTCGTCCCAATCAAATTTTTCAATAGAGAACTCAAGCACATTAGGCATTTATCCCAATCCATCTTTTTACAAAGCTATAATCAAAACCTCACAAAGTGCAAAATCATCTCTTTTTTTTTTTTTTGATTTAATTCCCGCAAAAAAGGATTTCATCCTTTCAATCAGGGAATCATGAGCTAAAAATTTAAAAATCTTTTAAATTCATAGAATCTTCATTCTATCCTGACTTTCATATCCATCAAAATTGCACTATTTCCATTCTTTTGATTAAAAGTTAGTAGAATTTGGGCAAAGCTTATTCCTATTCTCACGAGATCTCAAAAGCGCATAGAAAGAGATGAAAGGGAAAGTATAGTAAGCGAAATGGGTGATAATAGTGATAGGGAAGAGAATCTCTTTCATTTTGAAGAGATAATGGAAGAAAAGCTTCAAGAAGCAGAGCAGGATCCCCAATTCCATACTTTTATGGAAAGGATTTTAGAAGGAAACAAGGAAATATATTTCCTTTCATTAGCTAATCAAGAAGCTAAGTTACTTGCTGATTTTGACATGGAAGGAATTAAAGAAGATCCTGAAAAATCCTCTTAATGAATTTAGTGCCCTTACTCAATAGATAAAATAATTACAAGGGCAAATAAAAGAAATGCAAGGAGGTGCAATAAAGAAGTATGTTTTGGATGACATATGTCCTTATCCATTTGATAAGAGACTTCAAATGTTTCCTTTTCCAAAACATCATGAAATCCCCAAATTTGATAAGTATAATGGGAAAACTGACCCCATTGAACTTGTGAGGGATTTCTGAAATATGAGCTTCAAATTTGCTCATGAAGATACCTACTTAATGCAATTGTTTCCATGAAGCTTGGGTGGAAAATCCATGGAGTGGCTTTCAAAAATCACTCCCCCCATCAAAACCTTTGAGGAGTTAATAAATCAGTTCATATCACAATAATCCTACAACATCCAACACCAGATAACCATGCTTGATCTTTGTAAGGTGAAACAAAAAGTAGGAGAATCTTTCACTAAATTTTTGCAAAGGTGGAGAAGGGTGTTTGCTAGATACTCCTATCTTGTTCTTGAAATAGAAAAGATGGAGATCTTTCTCGATAGTCTAAACTAGGAGATGAGTTACAGACTAAACCTTCATTGTCCTCAATCATTTGAAAAATAGATTGAAAACATGATTACTATTGAAGGTGCTTTGGTCAAGCGTGGGGTTCTAAAAATCAATAAGGAGGGTTCAAATTCATACAACAACAACAACAATGGTAACAACAATCACAAGTCACGATTTTGGACTTGAAATAAAAATATTGTGAATGATGGGGTGGTAGATGCTAACAACGTGAAGGTGAAGCCTACTATCCTTAATGTGTCAAGTGTTCAACATGGCAATAATGCTGGAAATTCTAGTACCCAAGGTAATGTTTCCAATCAAGGAAATATGACTAATAATCATGGAAATAATTTTGGCAATAATCAGAACTCAAATGTGCCCAAGTCTTCATATTGTTCGAATTGAAGGAGTTTTACTCCCTTGGGCCAATCTCTGGAATCCATTCTCAAAGAATTATTGAATCAAAATGCTATTACATTGCCACCACAAAGAGACTATGAGCCTCAAGTTAAACCACCATTGTGGAATGACTCACACTTTTGTGATTATCACAGGTGTAAAGGTCATAAGACAAACATTTGCCAAGGGTTAAATAATATTGTTCAGGATTTGATTGATAATTGCACCATCATGGTTGAGGGACATAATGTCAATGATAACCATCAAGCATTCAAGGATCTTCTCCCTAATTATCGAAAGGGGGAATCTTCGGGTGACAAGGGCAAGAATGTTAATTATGTCCATGACACCATTATCAATCATATTTATACTGACAATCAGCAAATCAATGCTATCCCAATCAAAAGTAAGCAAGAATATCGAGAGGTCAATGCTATGACACAGGGACAAGCTAAAATAATTGTCAAAGGAAGCTCATCTAAAGCGGAAATTCCCCCGTCAGGTCAGTACAATTTGGTCGATCAACTACGAAAGACACTAGCCCAAATTTCTATATTGGAGCTCTTAAAACTGTCACTTACACATAAGGACATCTTGGAAAAGGCACTTGTTGATACAACTGTATCCTTTGATCTAGATATCAATAAATTTCAAGCCATGGAGGGGACACTTGTCCCCATCCACATGTTTATCCTTTACTAAAAAGGATGACTCATCCATAACCCATCTATATAATTCATCACTTTATTTAGAGGTCATGGTTCACAAAGCTCGCATTAGACGTGTCCTAATAGATGGGCGAGCCGGATTAAATATTTGTACTTTGAATTTAGTCCTAGCTTTGGGCTATTCTGAAGAATCTATAGATCCATGAAGGAAGATTACAATAAAGGCATATGATGATGAGGAAAGGACTTCCAAGGGCCTCATCATTCTACCAATCAGAGTGGGACCTTTTGTGAAGAATACCTTTTGTCAGGTTCTAGATTGGGATCTAACTTATAACATACTCTTGGGTCGTCCATGGATCCATGACATGCAAGCTGTTCCATCTACTTATCTTCAATGCTTAAAGTTCCCATATGATGGATAGGAAGTAACAATACCTGTTGATTACATTAGCAGTCAAACATGCTCTAACCTAAGAGCAACTCAAACAAACTCGTCCCACATAATAGAGAAGCCTTGGCCATCTCTACCTCCAACTACAATGACCAAGTGAGGGAAATGATAAGTAATTTTGGGGCTAAGCTAAAATTGAAAGATAATGGAGTGGGAGAATATTCTTTATCTCTTTCTGATTTACCCCTCTCTCCAAGATCCTATGGTCAACCATCGACATCCATATAGCAGGCTACAGCAGATTTAGCCTTAGCTTCAGTTCCCATTACCAAGTTTAATGGAGTGTTTATCGAAGAAAATGAAATGGAAGATAGAGCTATCCTTGATTGGCTCTATAAAGATGAAGAAGAATTGATACAACCTATCAAGTTGCCCACATAACAATATGCAAAAGGCTATGCTATCATGCAACAAATGGGTTATGAAGGAAATGGCCCTATAGGTAATAGAAAAGAGGGTATCATTGAACCTATCCAACTGAAGACAATGCACCCAAATGATAAAACTGGGTTAGGATATGGTGAAAATACAAAGAAAGAAGTGATACAAACAATGTCTAAAGAGGAGTTAGCTAAAATGGTCCTAAGAATTCAAGCAACCAATTTTGATACTAATTCCAATGAGTATGAATGGGATGACTTCTCTTATGATACTGTCATCTCAGAGAAAAGGGTGGATACCATACATAAATTCACACCCACATTCTTACAAGGGGAAAGCTCGAGGCCTCCACTTGATTACGTTCTACAAAGAGATCATGATTCAAGTGAAACTAATTTGATTCAAAGTGAGACGGATAATCCATAGGAGAATACCATCCTAGATCTCCCCTATAATGACATTAATAATAGTATCATGACTCTAATGGCTAGTGATCTTACTCATCCCAATGATCCAATTCCTTTGGTCCATCCTGAACTTATTGATTGGGAACAAGCCACACCTATTGATGTCCCAACCTTTCCAAATGATGAAACCATTATAAATTTCCTTTGTTCATCCCAATCGGAAACAAGTTCTGACAGGGAATCACAAGATCAGAGTTTTTGACAGGAAAGTGCCAAGTTTCTCAACTATGAAATAAATAACATAAAAGAAAGATCTACTTGTGAAAACCTAATAAAGGCAGTATTACATCAAGAAAAGAGAAAAATAAAAAGCGTATCCAATGGTGAAAACCTTCAAAAGGCACTAGAGGATGGGAAACTTGACACTCTCCTGAAACATCACCAGGAAAGGTCTTCTATCTCAATTGAACCAATGGAGGAACTCAATATAGGTACTACAGAAAACCCTAAAGTCTTGCAATTGGCTGCATCTCTAACAGAAGAGGAAATTCTTGGATTCATAGAATTTCTAAAGAACAATCAAATCATTTTTGCATGGTCCTACATGGATATGCCTGGATTGGATCTAGATCTCATCATGCATCATCTGTCTATTATGTCGAGGGAAAAACCTATAAAACAGAAACTCAGAAAAATGCATCCACATGTTGCATTATTGGTTAAAGAGGAATTAAAGAAGCTTTTAGATGTTGGATTCATTCGGTCTATTGACTATGCAGAATGGATCTCCAATATCGTACTTGTTTCAAAGCCAGATGGAAGGATTAGAATTTGTACAGATTTCAAAGATTTGAACAAAGCATGTCCTAAAGATGACTTTCCTCTACCCAACATAGATATGATTGTTGATTTGACGGCTGGACATGTAATGTACTCATTAATGGATGGATTTTTAGGATACAACCAGATCAAGATTGCACTAGAGGATCAGGATAAAACAACATTCACATGTCCTTGGGGTAACTATTGCTGGAACATAATGCCATTTGGTTTGAAAAACGTAGGAGCTACATACCAACATGCAATGACAATGATTTTTCATGATATGATGCATACATTCATGGAAGATTATGTCGATAATCTCCTTCCCAAATCTAACACTAGAGAAGGAGACATAGATATCTTATCTAAAATTTTCAAATGAATGGAACAATTCAAAGTGAGGCTTAACCCAAAGAAATGTGTCTTTGGAGTAAAATCTAGAAAGTTGCTAGGTTACATTGTATCAGAAAAGGGAATTGAGGTAGATCTAGTTAAGGTACAAGCAATTCTTGATATTCCACCACCAAGGAACATTAGTCAATTACACTCTTTGCAAGGATGGTTACAATCCATCTAAAGATTCATTATCCAACTGGCAGATAAAAGTCTACCATTCACTCATCTCCTACACAAAAATATTCCATTTAAATGGGAGGACAGGTGTGAAGCAACATTTGATCAGATAAAGTAGTATCTCATGAATCCACCAGTGCAAGGTAAACCGCTTATACTATATATTTCTGCCACTGAAGTGTCTTTACGGGCATTATTGGCATAGGAAGACAACTCAGGAAAGGAGCGAGCCATCTATTATATCAGCCGAACATTGACAAGTCATGAGTTGAATTACACATTCATTGAAAAAGCTTGCTTAGCGGTGGTGTTCACTTCTCAAAAGTTACGACACTACATGCTAGCACATATAATAAAGTTGGTGGCTAAGATTGATCCACTTAAATATCTTTTAAGTAAGGGGACCCTAACTGGCAGGTTGGCTAAATGGGTCATGATCCTAAGCAAATTTGACATTCATTATGTGGATCAAAAAGCTATAAAGGGATAGGTAATTGCAGATCAATTAGAAGAAGCTCCAATGCTAGTGGAACACCCAATACACATTGATTTTCCTGATGCCGATGTATTCATAGCAGTTATTAAGTAGTCATGGGCACTATACTTTGATGGTTCATACACTCAAAATGGTTCAGGAGTAGGGATTCTTTTTATTATGCCTCAAGGACATACAATTCCAAAGTCTTACCGACTAATGTTTCCCTGCACAAACAACATAGCTGAGTATGAGGCATTATTAATTGGCATGAAAATTCCAGTGGATTGGAAAATCATAGAACTTCAAGTTTTCGGTGATTCACAACTTGTTATAAATCAAATCAATGATGAATATCACACTAAGGATGACAAGTTGGTACCTTACAAAAAGATGGTGGATGATTTCAAGAAATACTTTGTGGATATCAAGTTCATACAAATTCCATGTATTGATAATAAAACAGCCGACACAATGGCTACAATAGCATCTTTACTCCAGTTGACAAAGAATCAAACAAGGTATGATTTCCTGGTGGAACAATTATTTTCTCCTGCCCATGACAATCTAGAAACTCAGACCATTTGCCACTTAACCAATTCTGATTCTCCCCTATATGGAAAAATTTACACTTACCTAAAGGATACTATTTTACCTTTAGATTTGTTTAGAAATCATAAAAGAAATTTCATCCATCAATCCTCCCATTACACATTAATTGCTGATGTCTTATATCAACGTGGTCTAGATGGTACTCTCCTTAGATGTCTCTAACACGATGAATCAGAAAAAGCTTTACACAAGGTGCATGGTGGTATTTGTGGGACACACTCAAGTGGACTAACTTTAGCGAAGAAACTTGTGAGATTAGGTTACTACTGGCTAACCATGGAGAAGGAATCATTCATCTTTGTGAAGAAATGTGCAAAATGTTAGATTCCTAGGAATCTCATTCATGCTCCTGCTCAGGAATTACAACCCTTCGCCACAACATGGCCTTTCATTCAGTGGGGATTAGACTTGGTTGGCAAGATACACCCATCATCTTCAAATGGACATAAATTCATCATTAAAGGAACTGAGTACTTCACTAGGTGGATTGAAGTTGTTCCCCTAACAATTGTTACGGGAAAAAAAATCTCTTCATTCATCTTGAATTATATCATTTGCAGATATGGTATTCCCAACTCCATTATCATAGACAATGGAAGACCCTTAAAAAATCAGGATGTTAATGAGCTATGTGAAAGATTTCACATTCAACACGGGTTCTCTACACCTTACTATCCGCAAGGGAATGGTCAAGCTGAAGCTTCAAATAAAGCAATTCTAAATATTTTGAAGAAAACAGTGAATAAAGCAGGTTGTGATTGGCATGTCCCATTGAATCCAGCATTATGGGCATACAAGACAAGCATTCGCACACCAACGGGTGCTAGTCCTTATGCTTTGGTTTATGGAGTAGAAGCTATTCTACCACTGGAAGTTGAGATTCCTTCACTTTGAGTATCACTTAAGGGATTAATCAATGATGAAGACTACATAGTATCAAGGTTGCAAGATTTGGAACTGCTTGATGAATGGTGTCAAACTGCAGTTAATCATTTGAAGGGATATCAACAGGTTATGTCCCGCAGCTACAATCACAGAGTGAAACCACTAAATTTTCAAGTGGGTGACTTGTTTCTCAAAGAAAATCCCTGAAATGAGCAGGATCGGGAAAAGAAAGGTAAATTCGAACCTAATTGGTTAGGCCCGTTCATTATCATTGCAGCATATGGATTGAGGGAATATCAATTGACAACAACAAAAGGGGACCTGTTTGAAGATCCAACCAACAACATGCATCTAAAGAAGTTCTATGCCTGAAAATATCAAAAACAATATAAAAAGTCCTGAAAAAATACAAAAAAATCAAAAAGAAGAAAAATCGTTGCTTTGATGAAAACCTGGCAAACAGGTGTCTTGGTAACAACAAAAAATAAATCATAAAATCAGGAAAAAGGTGCAATAAAAACAAATGGTGAAAACCTGGCAAATAGGCTTTGTTCATGATTTCATTTGGCTCTCTTATCTATTAGGATACCTTTTTGCGTATTCATCTTTTCATTTGCATCGCATACATGCCAGGCCATTACATTCGCATCATACATCGCATCATCTCCTTAAAACAACAAGGATCTCATCATGGCTTGATAATTCGAGTTATCCTTACCAGTAGTTGTGTCTAAGAGGAGTCAAAGTACAAGGTCACTAGGGAGAGGTAGCTCGCTTCTTGGAGCTTTCTAGCAGGCAATTGATAGCATATGTCAAGAATCAAAATATTAGGAAATGACAAAATTATCCAATTACCTTTGAGACTACACAACCATTTTGACAGATAATAGAAACAAATTGGATGATCTTAATTTGAATAAAATGAATGACAAACTTAAAGCAGAAGTTGCAATTGTTGTTTTCATATTTCATGACATCATATCTTTGGAGTGATTCAATGATATACTGAATTAGACTCACAAGGAAGAAGTATGATTTATCTTGGCTTGTTGTCTGTAAACTAATTAGTAGTATTTTGAAAATTGGTCATGGGACATTCTCTACAATGTATCATTGATGAAATTTTGGAATTTGCATAAGAAAATGGTTAGTTTCTGTCTGTTTATGCAAACAATACTCAGGTCATCTTGGTTCAATTATACCTCGATGCTTGTATTAATTTTCTATATCAAAAATCATGAAAATAGTACCTAGGTCATCATCGGTGCTAACATACCCTTTGATGCTTGTACTAATTTTCAACATATTTAAAAGGCTCAATGATGAAAATCACGTGTAGCATGGAATGAAAAAAGAGAGAATGATTCGTCATTGCATTCTAGGACTGCATGATTCATTTAGGATTGCATTTTGAAGGCTGTATGAGGTAGAATTTTTGAAGGTTGATATGTATTTCATCTATCTTTTCAAAACAAACAATTGAGTAAATTTAGACATTTGTAACATCATTTTCATTATCATTCACTTCACATCATTCATTTCACATCATTTTCATTATAATTCATTTCACATCATTTCTATTATCTTTCATTTCACATTATTTTCCATTATCATTCATCATTATCATTTTTCACCATAATTTCATTACATCATTATCATTACATCTTACATCATACATTTCATTCATTACATATTACATCTTCATAGATCATATTCATCTCATTTCATCAATAACATCCTATCCAAATCATTACATCTTACATCATACATTCATTTAAATACATCATGAAAGAAAATCATTTAGATTACATCATATCATTATTGCATCATCATACACGACATAGCATATAAAAATAAAAAAACTTGTGCATAAATCATCCATAACATGTGCATAAATAATCCATAACACATTCATAATCAAATCACCATGGCATCTCATAAATCTCATCAAAATAAATGTTTCAAAAAGATGTATCAAAATGCTCATCACTGAGGGGCATCTAGCTATGGAGCATGGCTGCTGCTACCTCCTGAGGTTGTAGGTCTCACCAGATCTCTGCTCCCAAAAGCTTTGATCTCTCATCTACGTGGTTGACCCACACTCCTGGTAGCACTCCTGGAATGACTACGTGAATGGGTCCGAGTTCGAGTACCTGATTGTTTAAAAGCTATCCTCCTCTCGAGTGGCACTACCTCAAAATACCTCATCCTGTAATACTCGGCCTCTTGAGCAGTCTCCAACCCCTCTGCCACAAACTCTCCAATGGAGGTGCTCTCCACTGATCTGATGAGTCTCTCAGCTACCCCCTCAGCCTGAACACATCTCTCCCGGAAGCTGTCTCTCTCTGCCATGAACTGAGCTACCTATGGGTCAGGAGGTGGTGGTTTTGCAACCTATGCCTATAATTGACTAATGGTCCTTTGTGACTATGCTAACTAACTTCAAAGAGTCTGAATCTCTACCTATAATGCATCAATTTGTCCCTGTGAGGGAGCCCTAATAACGATCCGTGGAGCCGAAGTACTCAGCAGGTCCACTACTCTGGAGGTCCATGGCCTCATACTGAAAGGAACATCAAAGAAATATCTGCAGCCTCCACTCCCACTACCCCTGTCATCCCCGTCATCCCCACTATCTGAGTCATCTGACTCCTCATCCATCTCCTCATCCTCTAAATCCTCCTCATCCACATCCATGGCCACCCCGATGATATCCTCTGCCTGACCCTATGGCTGGCCTGCTTCTTGATGTCCCCTTGGCTGCTGCCACCCTACCCGTATAACTGGACCTCCCATCAATGTGGTAGGCTCCTCTTGACTGGTAAACCTCGAGAAGGGATGTGTATAAAAATATGCTGCATAATCATCTGCCACCCCTGCATCTGTAACCTCTGGATGCATAGCCCACAGATCTGACTGTAACTCAAGATACTCTGCCCTGGCTACCTCAATGGTCACAAATGAACCCCACTCTGATACATCCTCTCACCGCCTGGTGTAGTGTGGCCCACACTGTGGCATCATCTATACCAATCCTAGCTATCTCAACACCCTCATAACCAAAAACCACTCAATAATAAAAGGTGTGCACCCAATCAGGTATCTAGATCTGGTCAAATATGGTAGCTCTATATCATTGGCCTCCCATGGGTCATAGTCCAGATACGATCTCCAAATGATAGTATCTAGATCATCAAGTACACACCACTAGTACTCTAATTTGTCCAGCCTTGGCTGACCAAGGGGCTTTGTAAATGCATAAACATATGGAAATTCAAGAGGTCGGTCTCTCCAGACAATGGGGCATGTAATCACAAAATGCTCCCATGCAAAAATCTGTAACAGAGTCACCTTGCAGGAGAGACTCTTCCCACCTATGTACACGACCTGATGAAGATCGTGGTACAGATGAGCGAGCATGCATGACCCCCATGCATATCTGGTACAATGGAGAAGCATGTCCTCCAAAATCCTACCCCAACCAACTGATAGTCCCTTTGCCCTACGATTAGGACAAAGGAAACCACTGATGAATCCTGCTAACACTGAAGGTAGTGGGGCATAGCTTTCCACCATCTCCATCCAGGGAATCTCATATCCGAAGACATGAGGATCCTATAAGACTCATCTCAAAGCGTCGGTCCCTCCAATCGCCTTGTGACCATAGATCACAAGCTCACCAACTATAGGAATACCCAAGATCCTGTATACATCCTCAGGTGTCACTGTAATCTCACCTGTCAGCAAATGAAAAGTGTTATGCTCACTGTGCCACCTCTCGGCCAATGCCGTCAACAGTGCTTTGTTGACCCGATATTGCAGCATCGCCAACAAAGGACCCAATCCACACTGATAAATAATCCCTAAATCATCATGGGACAACTGTGGAACCATCTCCCAGGTACGAGGGAATCTCTCTCTAAACTAGAGGAGGTTAAATTGCTCCTTTACAAATCAATTAGCAAAAGGGAATTTTAAATCAAATTAGTTCAATCAAGCAATCAATCAGTTCAATGAAGCAATCATGCAAATCTATCATTTGTTTTCAAGCATGAAAGCAAATCAATCTATCAAATATCATGTCTTTTAATCGGGAAAGAAAATCTATTATCAACATCTATTAGCCTTTCAATCGGGAAGGCAAATCTATTAGCCTTTCAATCGGGAAAGCAGATCTATCATCTATTATTTGTTTTCAAGCGTGAAAGAAAATTAAACTATCATTTCTGCTATTTGTTTTTAAGCATGAAGAAAAATTTATCAAATCTAATATTGATGTTTTTTGAAAGCATAAAATCAATTGTCTAATCTAGCAACAATCATCAAGCACATATCAATTTTTCTTCAAAAATTGAAAATCGGCAAAATCCATGGATGCGCCAAAATAGTCAATCAATGCGCTAAAACATCGATGCGTAACTTTAATCCATGGATGCGCTAAAAAGGACTATGGATGTGCTAAATCACGAATGCGCTATTTTATCAAGCAAATGCACCATAACAGTTCATCTATGCGCTAATCTGGCATCCTATGCAAGCAAGTTTCATGGATGCGCCATTTGATCTATCCTATGCGCTAATTCATCTATGTGCGAATCTAAGCACCTATGCGCGACTATTTTGCACCTATGTGCTAGTTTGGATCCATCATTTTATCTAAACTATGCGCTAAAAAAAATCTCGTATGTGCCAAAATCAAATCCTATGCGCTAAAACAAAATTCGAAAAATAAAAAAAATTCAAAAAAGCATGCGAAAATCATTTAAAAATCCACAAAGTGGTTTGGAACCACTTACCAGAGGTCCATAGGTGGTAGGTCTCTGATAATGATGGGTTGCTCAAATTGGTGGCACTCATAATGGATCAACATATCGTTTTTATCTCCTAGAGCTCAGAAAATTCTCGAAAGGTTACTATTCAAATGAAAATGACTTTTCACCTTTTTCACCTTTTAAAGGGGTAAAAGTGGCATATTATTTTTATTTTTACTATCCATATCACTTTTTCGAGAGTTAAATCACCTATTTTCTTTCAGAAAATCAATTCAATTCTTTCGAATCATCTTTATCATAACATGATTTATCTCTCGAGGGGGCATATAGCATCGATAATTTCTAAGATTCTAGGGCAAAATTCTTTGAAGCAATGCATAAAACACATCACTTCAAAGAAGGGAAAAATGTACACACATAAAAATGGTCACAGTTATTCAAACTGCTAATTAATTAAATATGAGTTATTTAATTAATATTTTAAAGTCATCTACATATAAATAAATTTAATTATTTATTTATATTGTTCATTTTCTAATTCTTCTAGTTAAATTAAATAAATAAGTTTATTTAATTATTGCTACTTTCCTCTTAATTAAACTAAATAAATTTTAATAATTTATTTATTTAATTATCACTTTATTTCTAATAATTCGAAAGTTTAAATTTGAATTATGGAATATTCTTCTATTTAATGTCTCACATAATTAAATATGGTAAGTATTTAATTAACTCAGTTTTCTCTCACTTCTCACACATAATTGAAATATTAATTATTTAAATTATGGAAACTTCCATTTGCACATGTCACACATAATTAAATAAATTTATTTATTTAATTAGCAATTATCCTCAACTTCAACCAATTTTCATAAATAAGGAAATAAATGCCATGTTTATTTCCATTTTGGAATAAGGATGGTTTTGTGGGTTGAAAACATTCTTCCACTTTCTTCTCAACCTTCCATCTTTCTCTCAACTTATTGATCTCACACCGTTCATCCTATCAAGTTTGAATTATAACTGTTGATCTCCGTCAACTGGGTTTTTGCCTTCCGAAAATCTATAAATACAGCCATTCGGTAAGTAGATTTCATCCCAGATTTCATACATAATTACTATAGTTGCATTCGAACCAGCATATTAACATAATCAACATTTTAGCATTTCCATTTCATAGCTTAAAGCATATAGCAATGCACATGCATTTTCATTAATCTCATTCTCTCAAGCTACCATTCTACAAGCTGTTGCTTAAAATAATGGAGAGCTAGCATCTTAAGACGAATCCTTGGAGATAGAGGACAATGGGATGAATTTGAAGAAGCTGCCTATGTTTAGAGTTTGCATTTGTATTTCTTTAATTTAGTTTCTTCAATCTAATGTTTCATTGGTGTATTAGTTTAGTTTATTATTGATATACACATTCTAACGTACACAATATGTTTGCAGTGAGACAACCTAGATGTAGACTCTCTATATCCACATGATTTGATTCAGTGTTTATGCAGACTTGTAAGTTGGCCTTGTATGTGGTCATTTGTGTAGTGATGTGGCTATTTTGAGGTAAGAGGATGGATGATAAGTGAATTATGGAGTCATGTAGCATGGTGAATCTCCTTACTTATGAGATCTTGGTTTCACTTGGGATAATTAACAGTACAACTATATGTTTGTGGACCTTGTAATTTCTATTCTTCAATTTTGGAGATGGTTGGTCATGATTCTTGGAAATCCCGATATAACGGTTTAGTGGGAGCTTTAGCAGTGACTGTGGGTTCATCACTTGGTGGTGAATGATCTTCTTTAGTGTTCTAGATGTTACTAGGGGGGACTCTCAGATCCTATTGCTGCAGAAGAGTTCTTCTGCATTTGAATGGGCACTATTTGAGGATGTGCAACATATTTAAACCATGGAGTATATTTGGTGTCTTTGGCTGAGGTTTTGGTGGTGCTTGGTAGGTGATGTTGGTTTGGAGTTTGTTTTACTTAATTTCATGATATACTCTTGATTGTGCATTAGAGTTTTGGAATGAGGCTTTTCTCTTGATACTGTGTTGAAGTCACTTGGAGCATGTTATCTCCTAAGGGGGATGTGTAGATCACGGTGTCATGATAAGTTCTTGTTTAAGATGTTTGGAGCTTTGAGAGTGGTCTAGAGTTTCTTTTTGTTTTGAGTACATTGGTCATATGCTTGATAACTTCATGTTAAGTACAATAATGTAGATTGGAGTTTAGCATGAGATGATCGGTTTTTGGTGTTCTTGGATATGTGGACCATAAGGTGAGGCTTAAATTATTTTCAGAAAGGTGTTGATTACAATTGAAAGTCTGAGTACTCTACACCTTGGTTGGACATGAGTTCAACAAAGACCAATGAGGAGATTGCTCTTGGGTAAGTCATGGTGGCTTGTATATCTTGGAGGATCATTTTATTTTTCCACTCTTGGTCTTCTAGGTAGTGAAGTCTATTTCAGAGGTTTTTTCCCATTATATATTTCAAATGTGTTTTATTCCTACTTTCATGATATGGATCTTGAAATTGTTGTTTTAAGGTTCTACAGGATTCGTAGTGGAAGGTGGACAACATGGTTTATCTCCTTGATCTTTTATGTTATATCATTTAGTGATGAGAACTAGTAGGAGGTAACTGTATGGGTTGTTTACCTGAAATGGGAAATGAAGTAGTTTGATCTTCTTTGAGATGCTTACATCCATGATTGCTTACATATTGCATATGTTAAGTTTGAATGGTTGGGTGTTGTTATGGATTTTCCTTTGGGATTTGAAGGACATCATACTTGACATAGATGGCTTTTAGAGGTATATGTAGGAGGATGTTCTACAAGTATATGTTGTGCAAAGTTTCTGTCTTTGGTCTTGGTTGTCTTCCTAGAAGTTTGATTTCTTTTTACATTGGTTTGAGATTTGGTCAAAGCTTTTGTTTTCACTCAAGTTTTGAGTGGCAAGTTGGAGGTTCTTTATCTTTCTCTATATTGGGTGTTGAAGAACTTGGAAGAACTCTGGAAGACTACTAAGAGAAATGATTCTTGTAGTAGTTGGTTGTAGGTTGTGCATATCATTGTGGATGTTTCCTTGGTACTACATTGGTTACATTTTCTATGTGCTATGATTGGTAGACTTGTTATTCCTTTGATCTTTTAGATTTGGCATTACCTATGCAGTCGGAGTACCTAGATGTGTTTGGTCTTCTTTGATTGGTTTGTACATGATTCCTGTATCTGTGGTTGATGGGTTCGTTTTGCTACTAGCATGAGTTTACTAATGTGGATACCTTGAAGGTATGTGTGATTGGATGAACTAGTACTTGTTGTGGGTGCTATTTTTAGTCACGTGGGTTTATAAGTTAGATAGAAGCAATCAGTTTGATTGTTGTTAAAGATAATGTTTTTATCTTGTTTTCTAGATTGATGGCAACATCTTGTTGTTGATATCACTGGGATCTTTTACTTGTTTCTATTGGTTTGTTGCATATTCACCTTAGCTTGTTCCTTTCTTCCATAGGTGGCATGTTGGAGGATGACAAGGATTGTTCCCTGAATGGTGGACATCTTATATGTTGTTGTAGAATTCTTGATGGAGCATGAGAGAATGATTGAGATCTATGTGGTTTCATGGAAGACTGTGATTGGTTACAATCTTTGATAGTTACTTGCAGTTGGCTACTTGATTTTTTTGCAGATTGTCTAGTAAACTGTTATCTGTGGAAACTTGTTGGTCGAGTGTCTTGAATGTTGTTAAAGAAGGTCTAAACTAGTTGTTCCAGCATGATCTTAGCAATTCTTGAGTGCTTCAGAGGTGCCAATGTGATCTTCACCAAGTGGGAGATTGTTGGAATTGTATGCCTCAATCCCACTAGCCTAAACCTCTGAGAGAGCAATGTAGGTGTGACCACTAATATGTCTGGTCAAATTACATAATTTTTATGTTCATGCTTGTACCATTGTACCACCAGGTAATGGTTAGAGAGGTGCGGTAGCACGGTTACCACCATACTGTGGGAGATTTCTGGCTAAGGTGTAGTAGTGTGGTGTATACTACCATAGCATGGGAACCTATTCATAGTCAAGTGGTAGTACGATGTAACGCCATACCTTAAGGGTACTTTGTTTGTCAGGAAATAGTGTGGTGATACAGTCATACCACAGGAGCTTTCATGCAAAGGTGTAGTAGTGTGGTGATACTGCCATATTGTGGGTGTCTTCAAGCTAGGACATGATAGTGCGGTGTATTTTGCATTACTGTGAGGGCTTCACACTTGTCGAGCAGTAGCACAATATACCACCACATCATGATAGGACTTGGAGGAGCTTACGGTGGTGTGGTGTAGTCACTACCACACTATGAGGGTGTTGTGTGTTGGATGTGGTAGAGCGATGAGTGTTTGAATTTATCTGGCTGGATAGAGGACATTGACTTGGCTGATCGAATGAATGTCCTACATGTTTAGTTGTGGACAAATGGGAGAAGTAGAATGTAAATTTTTGGCAGTTGGACTATTGTGACCATTGGAAGATCAAGAGACTTTTTGAGAATGTGAAAATAATGGAACTCTCTTTGTATGTTTGGTGGTGGGAGTTGTAGGATGAGTATGTTGTTCTAAGAGGTGACTCTACCCTCTCTTATTGATTTGATTGTGAAACCTCTCTCTATGAATCAGCTCTATATATTGTGTGAGAGTACTGTAATAGTGTGAAGGTTGTAATGGATGGAGAGGTTGATCAGAGAAGTGTAAATAGGAGAGAGGGAAACTTTTGTTGCAAGGTTGCTGCCAGTTTGTCTCCAGAATGAAACAAGATGTAATCTTTGTAAAGGCTTAGTGTCTAAGTTGTATTTGTAACTATTTTGTTGCATGAATAATACAATGGAAATTTTGGCTTTTGGAGTGTGGGGTTTTTTACTCAAAAGGGTTTTCCCCACATTAATTTGTGTTTTTTGTCCCATCTTTCATGTTTCATGTTTCTTGGTTAGAATCTATTAATGTTTGTTATTGATTCACCATTTATTATGCAGTTTGGACACTTCCCCCACTAAAAGTAGGGACCCTCTTTTGCCTGGTCTTTTGGCTCTTTTCTATGGCTTTGCCTTTTGAGCTTGTCTTTAAAAATATTAAGGTTTTTTTCTTTGGTTCTTTTGGTCCTTGGTCCTTGATGTGTGCTCCTTTGTAATGTTCCTTAATGCCTATCTTGCTGGTAAAATTCCCCTATTGAGCTAACACTTTAAAAATTCTAATTCTTTTGGGCTAATCTCGGGTTTTCCACTGCTTTCAGGATTTTCCGCCCTTACCAGATTTCCCCTGTTTCCTTACAAACCTGACAGAGGCTGGTTTTTACATTGTCTTCAGAGATTTTGGGGTCTAACAGAATTTTCACCTTCCCCGAATTCCTCTGAAATTTCCTTCTCCTCCAAATTTTCCCAGCTGCCTAGAATTCTTGATTGGGCTGATTTTGCACTATCTTCAGAGATCTTGATGTCTCACAGAATTTCCTTCACCTCCAAATTTCTCTAAGATTTCCTTCACCCTTTCATTTTCCCAATTTTTGTCTTTGGCTTTTTGGCTCGCGGTTGTGTGGTTTACCACCATACCATGGGGTTCTACCATCTCAGGCATGGTTGCACGGTGACACTGCATTACCGCAGGGGTTTCGGTTGTGCTTCGCGGTTGTGTGGTTTACCTCGCTACCGCAGTCAGTTGAGGCTTGATCGGTGGTAATGCAGTTTTGGTTTGTCTTGGCTAGGTTATGATTTCGGATTTCTTGTGTCTTCACAAATTTCCCTCGCCTTCTAATTTTCCCAAAAAAATTGTCTTATGGTCATTTCCACGAAAATTCAAAAAGCTCGGAAGTTTGGTTGGTTCGCGGGTTTCCTTTGCCTCTGAATTTTCCCATTTTTTCCATGGTCCCTTCATTCCCCCGAAAGGTGCTAAGTTTTGATTAACTTTGCGAATTTCCATCCCTAAAATCTTGTTAGGAATGAAGAGTTAAGGTTTGCATGAATTGACATCGCATTGCCATGGTTGGTCATCAGTTGCTTGGCAGTTATGTGGTTTACCACAATACCTTGATGGTTACTTGCTTACCTAGTGGTGTTGTGGTTCATCGCATTACCTCGGTGGTCAGATGGGTGGTCCATGATAGCACAATTTACCTCATTACCGCGAGGTTGTTCTTGATAGCTTGTGGTCACACATTTATGGTCATTTTGGGAGGTTGGCAGGCCAAATTTGAATGGCATTGACTTTGCAGGAGTCCGTTACCTTGGGAAAATCTTGAAAAATTATCTCCTTCCTTCGTTTTTCCAAAGTATGCTAGGTATTGTTGATTTTTGTGATTTCCTTCCCTATCGGACTTTCCCAATAACCTGTTGCTTGCAAAATTGAGAGGATTCATGGTCTGATTGTTAGTGGTCCTACATTTTGTGACGAATTTGGAAGATTTTATGATATGTGCAGGCATTTCTCTTAATTTTTTCTCAATGAGTGATCGACTTTGGGTAATTTATGTGCTTCCCTTGCTGAAATTCATCTGACCCAAAATTTCCCGAAGTTCCTTTCTGAGCTAAATTCCGCGAAGGGGTAAAAATTTTGAACTTTGAACTTGAGGATGTTTTAATGATGTCTTAAGGGATTATGACTGTTCATTTGGATTTAGTTGATGGTTGAATATGTTTTTGATGATTTACCAGTTTGGATTCTTGCATTAAACTAGTTACTAATTGTGGTTCTTTGAGTGTAGACTGGATTAGGCAAGTTTTTTTCCATTGAGGTCAAAGAGGAAGGAATGCGTGTACTTTGAGGATGTTGTGGGATCCGTGGGATTCAACTAGGTACACTTTTCAGCCACAAATAGGTCAAGCTTGCATGTACGTTATCATTTCTTCAATTTCGAGTGAGTGGGGCATTAATGGTGAATGCAGCTCATATGTTCGAGGGTCTATACTAGAATTTGTGAGATCCTAGGTCGATTTGAAGGGGCACCTCATGCATTCAATGTATAGAAGAAATTTATTGCAAGCTATCTGGGTTGATCTGATTGGTGGCCAACCTTCTTTGTAACCCTAGCTTGGGCCAACACTGGATGAAATCTCAATAAGTATGGAATTTGGCCTCATTTGTAAAGGGTAGATCATTAGATTAAGCAGTAGAGTAGCAGGCTAGAAGATTAGAAGTTTGTTTTAGGTTTCAAGCAAATGTTGGAATACAAAACATTAGAATTGTTGCTATTATTGGTAATTTAATATAATTTAAGATAGTGTGCTATGATGGTGTCTTCTTTGGATCGATTAATCTTTCATGGTTCTTATTCTATCTTTGAAATTGCTTAGAAATTTTTGAATGCATCTTACATTTATAGTTAATTGAGTTAATGATGCTTGTGATTTAGTGCTTGGAGTGTTGTAGCAATCTTTGGTTCATACTTTGGGTAGCTTCTTGATTATGGGAGTGTTGTGCAAGGTCAACCTATACGTAATAGTTATGTTCGTAGGTCAATTGTGGGCATTCATCCAGTTCCATTGAATGAATGTCCATGATATGAAAATATTTAATTCCTTAGAAGATTGCACTATTTTTTGTAAGATTGCAGGTATAGCCTAGGTTGAGCAGGAATTAGTTTTTAAGGGATTGGTCCATTCCAAGTATTTCATCATTAGTATTGTTGATCCTAGGAGTAATAGTAATCTTAGGACTTATGAAACCCTTATCTTTTTTCATTTCTTTAAACTTAGGTTAGAACCAGGAATTCAAACATCATTCTGTTACAAGATCTGATAAGTTTAGAGCTCCCATCAATTGTTTTGAAATATCCCCTTGTGATTACAAGCATTTTCACATTTATCACTGAGTGGTTCCATTGCATCATCAAGACTTGACACCTAAGAGACCTTGGGGTTATCTCTTTGTTCATAAATATCAACCTTTCAAGAGAGATATGATAATATTTATTCGATCTAAGTTGTTGCATAGAAAACACCACCAACATAAGGAATAATGAATGAACAATGATATGTTGCCACTCAACAAACCCTTAGATGAATATTTGAATGAATATCTTAGAAGGTATTCAACTTGCATGAAATGGATTCAATGGATGTGGACTTGATACATGAAATAATTCTTTGAATGATTGACTTCATCTTTGAAACCTACATCATAATCTTAGCTCCAAAAACATACATGATACAAGAATACTTTGACAAGATGAATGGATCTTGATTGCTACAATAAATCTTTGATAATTCTACTCTTGAATGCTCTTGATCATCACATTTTATCTTGTAAAATTAAATTATGCACTCATGAATTTCCTAGGTGTTGAAATGATAAAAAGGCCTTGTAATTATAGGTAATTATCCTTAATTTCCTGAAATTAAAATATTACAAGTCGACATTGAAATATGGATTCGAGGACCTCAAGATACCGTGAAAACCATATTTTAAATTTAGGTTCAAAGGACTAGGGAGGACCCATTCACCCATGGGCGAATGGGTCCTAGGTCCTTATTCCTAGAACACACATTTCTCAAGGTAAATTTTTATGTATTGGAATTAATTATTGTTGGGTTTCCCTTTTGGAAAATGTAATTTACTAGGCTTGTAGATGAATAATATGGATTATTAAGGTTTAATTAATTCAAATTTAATTAAGAGGGCCCAAAATGGTATGAAAATATAAAGGGATACATTTTTCAACACTAAATTAAGGTATTATTAAGTCTATTTTAATTAGGAGGGCTCAAAAAAGTGTGAAAATGTAAAGGGATACATTTTTTTAGACAACATGTAGTCCCTATTTGAGTGAGAGGATGACCTTGCATCAAACTCACACTAAAGTAGACAATCAAGAGAGGTTTAATTATACAATTGTTGGAAAGATAAGATGATAGAAGTCCAGGAGGATGATCAAGCCCCCAAGATCTAAGATCTCTTGGAAAAATCAACAAAGGAACAAGGAGACGTGTACCTATATTACACATATGTATGTAGCAATTACAAGATACTCAATCATACAACACCAAAGACTGAAATAAAGAAAATTAAAATTAAAATGAGGTGGATCAAGCCTCAACTATTCGTCCAACTTGATGTTGATCAAGCCTTAGTTATTTGTCCAAAAAAAATTAGAAGTGAAACCCACTATCCACTATGCAAACAACAATGTATGGTCACATGGGCTAGTTTATTTTCCTATCCATAAGGTGAGCCCCCAAAAGTGGTAAATGAGAGAATGTTATTAGGCTCCCACAACCATACCAAATTTATACCTTCGATAACTTTAATAAGTTACCACATAATATGAACTTTGAGCTTCATAAGGCTTAGAAATTTGTGTTATGTAATCACTTATAAATAAAAATGGCTCCACTAGCAATAAAGGTGTGTTATACTTGGTGTCTATGAAAATGGGTTGCAACATTGAGCTTCAAAAGGTTAGCAATATGTGTTATGCTAAACACTTATGAACAAAATAAAAATAGGATAAGACATGTTCAAATGGGTTTTGCTTAGTTCATGTAAAGTCTCCTCATAGAGACCATCATGCCTAATGTCTCAAAGAGAGGACAAGTCTAGGATAAAAGATTCACAACTTAGGGAATGCAATTCATAACATCACCACTAAGAGGAATTTTGTATGCTATGAAAGGTCACACTCTTGGAAGATATAAAACCCAATGACACCACAAAGAAGATGACACATCATGTGAAGTAAGAAGAATACACTATGGAACATAAAGATATAGTCAAATTTGCAAAAAGATAATGCCAATGTATTCCCCTACTTTAAAGAAATTGTTAAACACCATGCTATGAGAAATTAATTTAAAGTAGAAAATGATAAATGCTAACAAGACTTGAGAGCTTATTTGGAAATCCCTATGTCAAGCATATGTTTCCAAATGAAGCTACATCATGAAAAAGGGTTGTCTCCAAATAAAATCATACATAAGGTATCCATAGATTTAAGGTTAGCTTATGACTTTTCTATAATGTTATAGAGCTCAGAAACATCATCATTCCCCAAATACTCGCAGAACAAGAAGAATGACACATAGAGAGTGAAAACAAAGAAAATATTTTGGGTCAACATGGAAGAGACCTAAATGTCTCGATGCCTTGTGTCATCCCCAAATTAAAAAAAAAAAGAGAAAAGAAAAGATAAAAATTTTACAATCTATTGAAGAATGTAGGTTCAAATAGAGGAATGAACATAAAGACATGCCTTTGTTACAAAAAAAAGTATCTTTGGACATTTTTATGCTTGTTTGAGTCTTTCTTAAAGATTTTGGCCTAGTTTTGCCAATATTTAATGTTGTAATGTGGCCAACACATT
Source organism: Sequoiadendron giganteum (assembly GCA_007115665.2). Taxonomy (NCBI): domain Eukaryota; kingdom Viridiplantae; phylum Streptophyta; class Pinopsida; order Cupressales; family Cupressaceae; genus Sequoiadendron; species Sequoiadendron giganteum. Next base: position 360,995,843 of record CM021102.1, on the reverse strand, counting down.
CACATTAGGTCTTGAACCCTTGTAAATCAATAAAAACCTTATGATGTCTTATAAAGGTGTTGTGAAGTGTCGTAACACACTTTTACACTTTTCTAGGACCTTTCTAATATATTTCACCTAAATAACCTATTTTTATCACTTACAAAGCCTTATTTCAAAGTGTTGTAAGGAGTTGTAACAAAATTTCACACTTTTTTAGGCTTGTCATCAGTCATTACACCTGTCTTATACTTTAAATGGCCCCATTATGCACTTGTAGGCCTTACTTAAAAGTTTTTTTGAGAATAAACAAAATAAACATCATTTAATACATCTTAATTCTTAACACCCACTTAAAACTCCTAAGTGGGACCAAGTTGCCACTTGGGGTGACTTAGTCCCATTTGGCTCAAAAATTAAAATTATTTCAAAATTTTGGCAGGTTATTATTTTCTAAGACCTGAGGTCGACCTGTGATGTGCTATTTTCAGGAATTAGGGGATAATTGTGTATAAATACAAGAATTTATACTCATTTTCAAGAGCTAGAAGGCCTAATTTACATCCTAGGAATAGCTTACATTTCCATTACATTGCATTGCATATTGTTTAATTTGAATTCTAGGGTTTTAAAATTTGTAGTAGTGAAAATCTCATATAGCTTACATTTTTGCATTACATTTCATTCAAAATCATCAAAATTCTACATTTGCATCTTAGGTCTGCACCATATAGCACATAAAACATAAAAATCAATAAAAAAATTTGAAAATTCTAAAAAAATTCCCCTTTGGGACTAATTCTCCACCTTGGGCGACTTAGTCCCTTTTCACCCATGAAACTTCTATTCATAGCACTGAAAACCCTATTTTTAAGCTTTTGTTTGCTGCCATTAACTATATGTATCAGTTGGTTGAGTTTTTGTAACATGCAATTCATTAGACCAAGCTTAAATTAGCTCATTTCATGCATTTCTCAAGTTGAATTTTGCATCTACAACCTTTCATTTTCAGATCATTGCATTGTGTAACTAGAAAATTATCTTGCTTGAAAATTGAAATTTGCATTTCATTTTACTTTCTTACATTGTATTTCAATTTTGCATAAATTACCTTTTTTTTCTAAATGTTAGTTTCACTCTTCTCCAAATTTGCAAAGACCAAGTTATTAAATAAAAATGATAGTCATTCATTCAATGGATTAGAAAGTTATCAGAGTCTCTTAGTGCAAGAGATTGAAAATGATAATACTTGCCTTAAACTTACACCCTCTCCTATCTCTCCTATTTGTGTGGATGATCTGATAGAAGAGCATACAAACATAGATAACCATGATAATATTATTTTTTCTTCTCATGATACCCCTTCTTTTAATGATGAAGGTATCTTGGCGAAATAAGATACAACCGTTGAGAATCATGAGGATCTTGTTTTTCCTTGTCCTCATCCCCTTGGAAAGATATTTTAGCACAAAAAAAAAAAATCATAGACACATTTTTAAACATCACCTTACCTAATTTTAATTATCTTTTTCCTTGTGAGAGTTATGAGATTATAAATGATGAAGATACCATGATTCATGGAAAGGATAACATTAACAATAATAATATTATTCCCCTAGAAGAAGATCTGCAAAGCCCATGTTAAACTCTCCTTCACTAGGGGATGTTAATATTATTCAACCTCAACTTATCCTTTACCCTCCTTCAAATAAACCTCCAACTCAAAACAAACCCAAATTCATCCTTTACCTACCTAAGAACAATTTTTCACGTGAATTGAGTCATAATACTATTGCTCATATGTATCCCACTAGAAATAATTTGCACCCACCACAACCCACCCCAACACCATTACCTTTTCCCAATCCCATGTTAACTCGAGATCCTTGATTAAATTCACACATTAGGGAGTATGATATTTTTGAACAACTTAAGAATACTCATGGAAAGATATTCCTATGGGATTTAATTTAGAATTCACCTAGTTATCACACTATGCTTCAAACAACCTTACAACAAGCTCCTATCCCTTATAACGTGCAACCGAATGACATAGCAACCCTATTTCAGGGATTAAATGTTGACATTGTTTTCCACAAAACTAAACTCCCTCCTTTGGAAGTGCAAAAAAAATGAATCTTTCATAATAATATCTTAGTACAAAAATAAGGGGATAAAGAAAACCCTTGTTGACAATGGCGCATGGGTTAATGTGTTTAGTGTGACCCTTTTGGATATTCTTGGCATTTATAAATCAAACATTCAACCCGCCTCTTTATCTATTAGTGGATTTGCAGTGTAGAAAAGAAACCGCTTGGTGTGATCACTTTTCCTATTACAGTTAGAATGGCCACATTAGAAACATCGATCCATGCTATGCCACATGATATTTCATATAATCTTATTTTAGTCAGGTGATGAATTCATGCAATGAATGGGGTTCCTTCCACTCCTCATTGTCAAATGCAGTACATCTACAAAATCAAATTGTACATACTTGAATCTGACCCTGAACCAAATTGTTGCTTGAACATTCAAAAACATAAATAGAATCATTCAAACACATTGACACCACCTACACAAGTCAAACTTGTGCAAGACAAAGAAAAAAATTTAAGGGGATCATAAAGTTGTTAGAAGATGATTGGGGTTCCTTAAATTTCGAACATACATTCATGGGAGAATACAATGTCATAAACAACAACCCTGATATGGAGAAAATAAAATAGTAATGTCAACCCAAAACATAGTAGGCCCTTTGACAACATCCACCTCAACCACTTCAAAAAAAAATATAACCAATTATACAACAAACTTTGACGAACTTAATCATGAACAACCACCCAATCCAAAAGCGATGAAAAAGATTTATGGAAAAGGTTATGAGGTTATGGAACAACTAGGCTATAGTGGAAAAGGATGTGGTGCTAATGAACAAGGTATCCACAACCCTATAGAGCCTAACTCACAAGAAATGACTCATGGTCCTGGTTATTGTCCTTTGATAGAAATCATTGAGCCTTCAATCAACATCGACACCATCACACACAATTCCTCTAAACTAACCTTTACACTAGTAATCTTTATCCTTTGCAAGAAATGAGACGAACACAAAACACCTCACTTAATGTCAATTTCATCTTGCAAAACACTAATGATTTTAATTTTACACACTCCTCTAAAGGAGCGTACAAAATCCCACAATCTATAGAGCCTTATGTAGGTATGATATCTTATACTAAGCAAGACACATATTTGTCACAAGATAGAGGACCACCTTCTACCTCTGATCAAGAGGGTATTTTTTCAAGACTCCTCAAAGATCACTTGATATCCCTTCCTCCATGAACTCGAAAGAAATTCTACTTTAAACATTCATTTTTTGCATATCATAGAGTTCATGGTCATTCTACTAATGAATGTAAGGCTTTGAGTAGTAAAATCCAACATCTTAAGGATTTTGGTTCTCTACCTTATGTGGGGGCACCTAATTCCTCTAATTGATACTGATTTTCACTCTACCATGCATTTTGTCAATGATTTTGGCTCATCCTTGTCCTACACTAAGTGGCTGCAAGGGTTTAGTTAGCCTTTTCCTCATATGTCACTTTTCGTTATCTCTTTTGGCTAGTTTTTAACCTTTCATGAACATTTAAAATCAAGCCTGGGATGTGAATGACATGTGACATCCTACCTTTTCATAACGTATCTTATAGGAAACATATGACTTGGCATAGGGATTTTTGAATAAGCTCTCATGTCTTCTTCTACTTTAAAGAAATTGCTCATAGTAATGGTGTTAGCAACCAATTGAAAGTGGGGGCATACATCCAAACTCATATTTATTTGGGAAATTTTCTTTTTCTTGTGATTTCCTCTCTTGGAAGCATTAGATACAATGTTCCCTAGGATGAGACCTTGCACTTGTCCTCTCTTGGAAACAAGATGAGACCATTTTAATCTTTCCTCTCTTGGAGATGTTAAACATAATGTTCCCTAAGATGAGACCTTGCATGAACTAAGTAAAATCCCTTTGAAAATTTCCAACATTGCATTGCACTTACAATGTCTCTAAGTTTCAAGCATATGAATTTTTTCTTTCCTCACAGAGCTTGATGACCATTTTTGTGTGGAGCCTTATTAAAGTTATCAAGAGTTATAACTTTGGTATGATTGAGAGAGAAGCCCATTTCGAGGCATGAATTTCCCCATATCCACTCACATGTTTGTGAGTGCATACTAGCCATGAGTGTATGTTTCTCACCTTTTCAAACTTCTCACCTTACAGACAAACAAGAGTTTTGTCACCTCAAAGTGAGTATGCTTTTTTGGAAAAATAGCCTAGATCTAATCCACAACCTATTGGGAAAATGATCAAATCTTGATCCACCTTTTTACTTTTTTTCTTCTCTCCCTTCTATTTATTGTCATTGTATGATTATGTATCTTGTTTTGTTGCAAATCATTCACTGTGTGTGTGTCCTTTTATGCTTATTTTGGTTTGACTTAGGATCTTGGATCCTAGGGGCTTGACCACCTCCTTTGATCTTTTTCATCCTTTGCTATCCACATTGGTATAATTGGACCCCTCTTCTGAATGTCTACTTTAGTGTGAGTTTGAAGCAAGTCAATCCTCTCACTAATGTTGGGAATAAATGTGTCACAAAAAATGTATCTTTACACATTTTTATGCTCATTTGAGTCTTTCTTATGGATTTTGGCCTATTTTGCCTAGATTTAATGTTTTAATTTGGCCAACACATTCACATTAGGTCTTGAACCCTTGTAAATCAATAAAAACCTTATGAAGCCTTATAAAGGTGTTATGAAGTGTTGTAACACACTTTCACACTTTTATATGACCTTTCTAATATATTTCACCTAAATAACCTCTTTTTATCACTTACCAAGCCTTATTTAAAAGTGTTATAAGGAGTTGTAACAAACTTTCACACTTTTCTAAGCTTGTCATCAATAATTACACCTTTCTTATGCCTTAAATAGGCCCATTATGCACTTACAAACCTTACTTAAAATTATTTTTGACAATAAACCCGATAAAAATCATTTAACACATCTTAATTCCTAAAACCAACATAAAATACCTTAGTGGGACCAAGTCACCACTTGGGGCGACTTAGTCCCATTTGGCTCAAAAATCAAAATTATTTCAAAATTCTGAGAGGTTTTTATTTTCTAAGACCTGAGGTTGGCCTGTGATGTGGTATTTTTGAGAATTAGGGCATAATTGTGTATAAATACAAGGTTTTCTACTCATTTTCAAGACCTAGAAGCCCTAATTTGATCTCTCCTCTCTTCATTCATCAATCATCATTCATCTCAAGTCAATGATCTGTATACGGATCTAGACTAGATTGCAGTATTTAAATGCTTAAACTTTTACAATGATTATTCCAAGTTAATTAAATCAAAATTAACTTATGGAAATAACAAAATGAAAGTAATAACAAGGTGATTATAACAGAAAGGAAGGAAATGAGGGAAAAAAAGAGAGAAAAGAAGAGAAGTGCAAACAGTGTTTGATTACGGAGTTCGTCACAAACATGACTACGTCTCCGGGTCCACTCCAATAGAGAGACCGATCCGATTAACTCCAAAATCAATTACAAAGCACCACAATCATTCTCCAAGCACTTCGGCAGCCTAACAATGCTCTGACGTGCAAGAATGGAATCTCTACAAGACCTCTCTTTCAATTATCTCCACAGCTTCAAGACTTCGTCACCTGAAAGAAAACTTTGATCACTTGAAAAAAACTTCCATTCCACTCTCACCTTACACCCCTTTTTATACAAAGAATTTTCTCAAATTGGTTACTAACCAATTGATTTACAAAATATTCCTTATCTCTCCAAATTACATAAAAATCTTTAAAAATATCCCTTATTTGAATATATATCTCCATAAATTCATTTAAGCCCTTCAATTTAGCATTATTCGGGCTATTATGGTTGAGAAGGTTTTTATTTAATCCTTTGAAAGGATTATTGTTTGTTTTTCTAGGGAGTTAGGGAGTTTATTTTTTAAAATTTAAATAACATTCGGTTTTGACACCTCTATCAAAACAAACCGATGCTAATTATATTGTCAACCCGTCGCATGGCTTACCGGTAGGTAGCCTTTTTGGTTAGGCCGGCGGTTGGGGGTTCAACCCCCGCCGTTGGCTTTAAATAGCCATTTCCCAACTCTTTCACAACAAAACAGAACTGTCATCATCAATAAATAGACGCGAAATTGTAGCCGGATTGGTAGAAGTCGGGCGTTGCGTGCAAGAGGTTGCCGGATCGAGGCCCATGCGGGCCGGTCATAGTCTTTTATTAACAAATACAACCAACGCCGAAAATAGACGGAGGGGCCACGTGTCGCACCAGGAGGGTGCCACGTGGTGAGATATCATTCACCAATGACGCTGACGTGTGTGATGACATGTATGCTGACAGGTGCCGACGTGGAGGTGACGTGTCATATGACGTGGCCTGCTGACTGTGCACGGATGACACGTGTCACGACCCGATTGGTCCATACAATGATGACGTGGAGGCCACATGTCAGATTCCGGTTCAGCCACTTCACCGTCCGTACCGTATGGAATGCTGACGTCAACATCCGTACAGTCCACCACCTCAAAAGTCAATTGCAAACTTTGACTGCTGATAAGTTGAGCCTCTGATGTCGGATTTCGACGAAACGAGTTGCATTGGAAAGCTTGTGATGAGCTCTTCGCGATGATGCCAACTTCGACAAATTTTGACAACACCATTTTTTTCACTTCCTTGATGCCCTCTGATTCCAGTTTGACCAAAGGTTTGACTGGCTAGAACTCGTGCAAACGGACTCCTTTTTGCTCCGTTCGAGTTGCATTGGAACCAGGACGTCAAGCTCTTTCTGATGGTGCTGATTTTGGAGAGAAATGGAACACTTCAATTTTCACTGAAAAATGTCCACCGGATCAGTCAAGCAAGCTAGAGTTTTGGCATTCTAAACCTTCTACGGAATTCAAGGGCAACTTCTTTATCCATTGTTGTAGAAATTCAAGATCTATCATCATGGAAAGTTTGTAATTCTTTCATTTCATTTTCATGTTTCCTCTTATTTCTTAATTTGGTTTAATTACCTAAAAGGGGTTTGACCAGGGAAAACCCCCATGCCCTAACATCCAAAATTTATCTGATTCTACTTTGTGACATAGTTGTACATGTTTTTGAGTCAGTCTAATTGAAATTAAAATAAAAGAAAGGAGTGGTGAAAAGGAGGAAAGCATGCTCATTCCCACGGTAGCTACAAGTCAAGGGCAAGAACAAATTTTGGAAAACCAAGATCGGTTTGAACAAAAAAACATTGATAACTATTTTGAGGTATCCTGTTGGTAGAGTGATGAAGAAGATCTAGAAATTATGTCAAAAGAAGAGAGCCTTATTTACAAATAAGAACAACTTCTCCATGAAGATGAAGCATCTAATATGTTTTCAAAATTCCTTTTGTACTATAGTGAAGAGGCCAACATGAGTGAATTGCAAGCAACTTCCCTTGAAGATAAGTCAAGTGAATTAATTGAAAATGAGCAATCTTTTCAAGACAACTCAATGTTTGATTGTCAAGATTCTACCTATTCAGCTTGTAAAGAGCTTTCCACTCTATTGAATTCTTGTAGTGATCAAAATCCCAAGCCAACGAATGATGAGGATAGTAAGGGTGATAAGGCATTAGAGCAAAAAATCAACATTTATAGTTTGCACATTGGTTTGTCAAGAGGATGTCCTATTCAAAATCTAATCCAGTTGGAACATAGCGAACAAGAAATAAACAGTATGAGCAGAAAGCTCATCCTTTCAAGAGGATGTCTGATTAAATATTTAGCTAATAGAGAGCTAAATAAGGATACACATGTTACTGTTGCATCTAATGAGGAGGTTGTAGCCTTAGAATAGTTGAATATAATCACTTATTCACCCCATAATAGTAGTATCCATGATCAGGTTCAGATGGTGAGTAAGTTTTCTTTTGTTCTTCCAAAATTTCAGCAACATTCTATAGGACATGTTCTTAGGGGTCTTATCTTATAGGTATTAATTCACCTTACAAAGCAACCTTTCTTAATTAGAAAGGGAATTTATTTCTCACAATCTCTGAATGGTCATGTTTGAGCACTACCACTATTGCGTAGTGTAGGGTAGAATATATTTTTCAACTAATAAGTGCTCATTGCACAATGGTTTTAGTTAATTTTTGTTTTCAATAAAGTGTAGACACATGATTTTTTGACTCTGTCTTAAACAGAGTTATGCTAGTTTCCTTTAGTTTTGTTTGTTGTTGAGTTACAAAAATTTTGAGTCACAGAAGGAGAAAAGAATGGACTCCATGGCCAATGGATAAGAAAGGCAACTGATCTTTTTTTTTTAGCAGGAAAACATCGCAAGGGGGTCGCTAGAAATGTTACTAATTTTTAGCTACTAGCTAAATTAGTAAATTTTTATCAAGAAGTTATTATACTTGGGTGAGAAAAAAATAGACATTGAAAGATTTATTAGGTTCTAAAGCTAAACGTCTTTTTTTAGTTCATGTTTCAAGTATCTTGTTGCTATCATTCATGATTACAAAACATAGTGCTTTAAATAGTGTTGTTTAGTTATTTCATATTATGTAACTCAAACAAGTTGAAATGAAAATACACAAGTCATTACATGATATGAAATAGTTGCTTTATTAAAAAGAAATGTTTTTGTAATCCCACACAAGCCGTGGGAGTAACTGTTTTGAGAGATTAAATAGAAAGTAAATATAGGAAAAGAAAATGCATAAAATTATATATGGGACCCATCATTGCCTGGTGAATGAGGAATCTCATTGTTGGAGGCTGTGCCAACATCGTTGAAGTTGTCCAGTTGCTTCTCGAAGAAAGAAATCTACAAAGAAGAGATGTTAGAGCTCAGGGTTCCAGACAAATCTCATGCATTTCTAATCAAGGAAATACTTGCTACTTTACAACTGATCATGAAAGGAAAAATGAACAGCTGAATCCAAGATATCCAAAGGAAATCATCAAAAGAACATTAATTGCATTGTTTTTATCTAACTTGTTTGTTTACTGTATAGGTACAATTACATATTTCATTACAAGTTCATCATGTTCAACATTTTAGCATGTAGTGTAAAATGTGGCTCCCACAAGGGTTGATCCTAGCATGCTGCCCCTTAACTTCAAGAGGGATTTTGAGAAAGGAAATAAATTCACAAATGCTCAAAATGAACAACCTTTTTCCAGAAAGATCTTAAAGTAATGCAAGAGAATTTGATTCATTTCCCATTCATGACAATCAGATTCAGAAATGCAAGTGAAAATGAAGATCACAAATGAGCAAGGAATATTTCTTGAATGCTCAAAACTATTTAGAATAGAAATTAATTGCACCATCTATCATTATATATTTATGTTTGCATACAAATATGTCATGTACAAGTGTTGTTAAAGCGTCATATTGCTGCCATGTTTCATATATATGTTGTTCACATTGATAGGGTAGAAAAATAGGTATTGTTGTTAATGCTATTTATAGTGTTCAATATTCCACATAAGGTGTCATCATAAACATAATGTCTTACAGGCAGTATCTACATATAGGTGGGATGCAAAAGGGAGCACATGGTCATAAAATGATAGTGAACAAGCATATATAATCAAGTCTCACAATAATGGGACAACAAACAAATATATAAATACACTTCAATATTCTATTTCTATTCATAGTTTTAAATGAACTGGGCAATAATAGGAAGAGAAAAAGAACTATCATTAACCATTTGTGTAGTGCATAAAGATCAATAGAGGTTTGTATATGCAGAATGAAAATTCTTAAGGAAACAAAATTTTGCATGCAAAAAACATATTGAAGAATAATGGACCACAACCTAGGGATTTCGAGCCCTTTTTCTGCAAAATGGGGAGAGTCTAAGAGTTTCAAGCTCGCAGCCCTCTAATGAATATTTTTTATTTTATTTTTCTCTTGAAATGAGCAACAAATACAAAAGAAATGAAGTTGCTTGAGCTTGTATAGGATTTCAAAGATACCCAGTGATGTATGAATTGCCACAGCCATTAAGTGTTTTTAAACCCAAAAATTAGTAAACGAAGTTTTCCATGGCGGCCAAGGCAAGAAAAATATCAAAAAAGAAGAGTCACACACAAAAATGCATCAAAACATTGCTCATAGTCATGACTTAAAGGTCCAAAAATGCTTTAAGATAGAGTTAAAAATGCATTAGATCAACAAAAAACAACTTACCATCAAATTTTTGAAGGGATTCGACATAAAACAAAGAAGAAATCACTTTGAAATAGTAGGAAATAGGGAGGTTTGAGCTTCAAATATCAAAACCCTACCAAGTAGCATGGCGATGCACCATTTTCTCTGAAGCTCAAAGTATAAAATGAAGGAAAACTTTGGGGTTTGATATCTTTTACACAATGCCCTAATTCAAATCAGTAGGATTTTTTATTTTTGTTTAAACATAAAAATCATTTCACATTATTGCCAAGGTCTTGAATTTAAATTCAATTGACCAAGAGAACAAAGGGAACCAGTATTTTTTGAAGGTGAACTTGTAAGGCAAGTTCAAGATCATCATTTAGATTTTGATGTTATTGCATGCTCAATTGGAGAAGTAGTCACTTGTTTTATTTGCATGTTTTGAAAAAACATCAACAATGTAATTAAATATTATAGGTAAGTTACCTTAATATTTAATATGTAATGTATTAAGAAGAGGACTACTACATATGAAATATTAAAATAATCAAATTGATTATCTTTAATATTTAACCAAACAGTTATGTTTTTGTCAAGATCATGCAAGAAATACAAGTGAAGTCAACTGATCATGCAAAGATTAAAGGGAGTAAATGGTGGAGATTCCTGAGACATAGCTTCAGTTTCACATTAGTTTTGAGGATATTTTGATCATGCACAACATGGGGAGGATTTTACAACATTTAGAGTTCAGTTTGCTTCAGTTGTGGGTCCTCTTTTTGAGGATTTTTTTTTTTTCTCATGAGAGAATATTTTTGAGATATTTTCCACTCTTAGTTAGCTTTTAGTTCCACCTCTTAGTGCATTGGGGTTGCCATCTTTTGTAAATATTGATAAAAGACTTACTCTTTTTCTTAGTTCTTGTTGTCTTCATTTGCATTATGCAAAGAGACTATCTTGTAACTCAACTTTCATTTTTCAATTTATTAATATACAAAAATACTCCATTTTCAACAATTTCTTTAATAATTTGAAGAATTTTCCCTCTGAATATTCAAAAGAAATAGAGTTTATCTTTGCAACTTCTGGTGTTTTGTATCTTTTAAGTGATTTGATGCAAGTTTATTGTGTTTCAAACCAGAAACCTTTAAATTTAAGTCTCGTTTACTGATGCATATACACAAATTGCAGCTTATTATACGTCATTAATTGTGCTTTTAAACTTTATATTTTCTCTTAATTTATGAAAATCCAGCTCTCCTTAGTGAGGTAAAATTAAGCAGCACCATTTAGTGAAGCATTTATGTGATGAAGCTACTTGAGTTGAGTTGTGTTAGAAAACCTTCTGAGAATACTAGTTGTGAATTAGTCTACATTTAGTTTTCTTTGGTGCATCACCTCCTAGAAGCAGTTTACCATTAGAGTTTCATTCAATTTCATATATTAATTTGTATCCCTTTTCCACACATGTCTTTAGATTCTAGGAGATCAAAATAGGAACCATCCAATAATTTGAAGGTATGTCCTTATTGATGGCCAAATTGACACATCACCATTTAAACACAATATCTCTATCTTATTTCTCCTGAAAAAAAAGAAATATCACATATAGTAATCTAACTCCCAAGTTCCTAGTAGTTGGTTCTCAACTGTGCTAACTTGTTGAGTGGTCAATGAGGTTGTAATTTTCAAGAGGCCTACTGGTTATTGAGCTTTTTGATTGTTGTAAGATAGAAATTTTATCTAACCTACTCTAATAGGGGGTATAATAAAAAAGGAAAAAGATATATCAAGGACACAAGAGATAAAAGAATGTTGATTCATTCCACTAATTAGACCTACTACCTTCCAAGGAATTCCTAAACTAAAACTGCAAATCAAACTAACTTGTAATAAAAAAAAAAGGTTAGACATTCATTCATAGTGCAAACTTCAACAACAGATCACAAATCACCATTCAAACAAAAGAAAAGATATAACTCCATTCCTTGAAAGATTCCAAGCAAGTGGTTAACACAATGAACACCATTCTAGAGCATAACTTAAAGCAAGTTTAAATCTGGTTGCTCAAACTGTTGCAAAACAGATAAACAACATTTGCAAATCTGGCAAGATGACCAGTGTACATAAACCAATGTCTTCAATTTGATTCAGCTAAACTAAAAAGTGTAGAAAACTCCATTAACTATGCTATTGCTAATTCTAATAAGCTAACTTGTAAAAATTCTAACTGTCTTTTTTAAGTCTCTAACCCTTTACAATGAGCTTGATTTTACAATTAATAGCTCAAAATTACATAATTTCCTCCCCAAATTGAGACATCAAAAAGCTATAGCTTTTTGTCTCTACAATTATATCAAAAAAATAACTTTTTGTTTCATCTCTTAGTTTGGCTCAGTTAGTTTAAATTTGCAATCCAATCCTCTAGTTTGACTTTAATTCATAATTGCAATCTTCAGTTTCAACTTGTAGTCCTTTGTCTTGCACAATGTAGATCAACATCTTTTCCATAAATGAACTCAAGTGGGCCCACCAAGAATTCAGTTTTCTCCAGTTTGATTATCTCTTCAGATAATATCCTCTTTCTGCATGTTTGATTTGTAAATCACGTCCTTTTTTATTTCATTATCATCAAAAAGGCACCTATAACATTAAAGCACATTAATTCATAAAATTAACCAAATAATAATTAATTTCAAACTATTTCAATTAAGATTAATTTTAATGAACTTTTAAATTCCATAATTGAAACAATAATAAAATCTTTTATTTGAATTTAATGTTACTCTAAACAAAAATAACACTACAATAACGTCATGTTTGCATTTGTAATCCTGCTACCATGTGCTTCCATGTCTAGCATTATCTATCCCGAAGCCCATGTGTTCTCCACTAAACAAGACATCAACAATAAATTGGAACCCCATTGTCTTATCAAAAAGTGAATTGGATTCCACCTTTGTTTCACATTTCATCGGAGTATCTTTCACACAGTTCACATGTTTTGTATATGCCTTGACACACTATTTCTAATCTCCATTTCATCATACACAACTATCTAAAATCTTTAAAATCCCTTTTAACAAGTTGAATTTTGTGTCATTCTGCAATCATCACTATTCAAGTTGCATTATCCCTACACATCACTTTTGCAGTAATATCTACCAAGGAAAACTCAACAACAAAAAGCAATCAAACTTCTCTGATTAAATCCATTTTATGCATACTCACAGTGAAACAACATTTCTTGAAGGAATCTTTGTTCTTCTTGTGGTATTTTTTCAAACTGCAGTCATGGTATTGCATGAGGCGACATTCCCTCAAAGCATTTTGTTAAGCAATATGCCTTGTTTACGCTTCCTTTCACTCTTTGCATGCGTTTTATCAATTGGTTGCTTGAAGGTTTTTGAAGCCTTTCAACATATCTACTTCGTGTAAATTATGTATCACGTCATTCCAGAGACCATTGACACTAGGCATTTTGTCGAACAGTTCACAGCCTCATTTATGCTTCCCCATTTTGCAAGTATCTCTCAATCGATTTCTTCATTTTGAGAGTATGTCTACTGATGAAATTGAACCCTAAAAACTTGAAAGGACCTCCATTTATTTTGTTTTGACGGTCATCGACAAGGGTTACGAAATTTGCATTTAGCACTGGCTGCCTTTACTTCCACATTGCATGCTCACAGAGAGGATGTTGGTGAAGGTTGAGGGATTCAATTCTACACCTGTGCATTTGCTTTGAATATCTAAAGCCATTTCACAATATCTATTTTGTGCATAATCTGCAGCAATGGCATTCCTTAACATGGCGTCTCTTTGAGGCTTTTATCAAACATCTTACTGCCTTCTCCATGCTTGCACACATCTGCATGCCATGAAAATCGGCATTAAACCTGCCATTGCATTGTGTGCATATCTCGCAATGGTGGTGTTCCATGAGATCGCCATTCTTCCTTAGGCGTTCAGCTTACACATTTTGCATGCACCATTTGGAAATCAATTCATGAAATCTATTATGTTCATTTCCTAAAATCATGGTGTATCTCTACTGCCTTACTCTACATACATGTTAGCCAAGGCAGTTACAACCACTTCATTTGACAGTGCCCACTCATCTTTCACGTTTTCATCCTCGTCAAAATCTGTCTAGAGACTCCTGTCTGCACACAAATCTATAATTATTGCCCACTTTTTTTTTGAGGAATTTCATAAGACACTTCACGTGCCCTCGTCCATGTTCTTCAATCATGGCATTTCGTGAGATCGTGCTTCTCTGAAGCATTGTATCAGGCGATTATCATGCCTTCATTTGTGCTTCAACATTTCCTTTTGGCCACGGGACCAGAACCATCTTGGCACCGCACGCGGGAGCTAAACAAAGTCAGGACCGGAGCGGAAGTGGCAGCAGAACGTGGACTTTTCATTTGTGCGCAGTCCAAGTTTCTCCCCGGGTCCGAGTCTAGTAGTGTATGGGCATGCAGGAGCGGGATGAAAGTTGGTCCAATATAGAAGCAGAGCGAAACGGGAACAGGTAATGAGTGGGGTTGGAGCCGGAGCAAGAAACAAAACTAGGACATTTTATGTTTGTGTGCTCGGTTCGGGATTCTCCTTGAGTTCGCTTCCAACCAGCAACCTTTTAAATTTTTTAAATTTTATATTTATTTAATTTTTATTTGTTTTCATTCATTTTTTTTTTTATGATTTTACAAAATATTTCCAAATAAAGGATTTATTTATTCATATAAATTTTATTAAAACTTTTTTAAAATAATTTTTAAAAAGATTTATTCATTTTATTTTATTATTTTTAAATTTCTTTTTTTAAAACAAAAATATTTTATTTTTTAAAGTTTTAAAACTTGTAACATTTCAAATCTTTAAAAAATAAAAGATTTACTTATTTATTTTGCATTTTGTATTTTTTATGTTTTACAATTTATTTGTATTTTTGTTTGTTTTATTAATTTTTTTGTATTCTTTGGTTTTATTATTTTTTTGTATTTTTTTACTCTAAAGGGAAAATGGAAAGGACAAAGACAACAAAATTCAAAATAAAAACAAAATAACGAAGACACGAAAATAGAAGAACAACAAAGATGAAAACAAAGAGGAGACGATGACAAAGATGAACAAAACGAGACAACGAATGACCAAAACCAAAACCAATGACGATGAGAAACAATAGGGATCAGGACGGGAATGGGAACAAGAACTACGAACCCGAACGAAACCGAAGGAGAAATGGGGATCGAAGTTGGGGCAGAACCAGAACTTGAAAACCTGAAAGGTGTCAAGTGTTGATTCCAACCCGTGACCTGATCCCAACAAAACAATGACAACAAGAAACGAACAAGGTACGCGAAAGGACGAAAACGAGAATAAAAAAGGGGTAAGTGCACCAAGATGGTTCCCAAAAAGGGGACTTAAGTGGACAATGTTTTTCTGAAATCAGGAAATACTTTTCTTGGACGTGAAATTGAGGATACTTAGTCTCAAAATTTTGAGATGGAATAAAAAGAAGGATTCAAGTGCTCCGAGTCTACTTTCTAAACTACTAATTTATTTTGAAAATGGTTGAGATTAAGGGGTTCAAACAAGGGACATACACAAATTGGTGTTGTTTTTGTCAGAAAAACATAACATACCAACTCTTATACAACCCTCGTACGGTGAACTTTTTTTTAGTATTTTTAAAATTTCAATGCTCAGAAGTTACCTAATAGTATGTAGTTGATGCGCGATTTCTCCGATAATTGTTTAATGAATATTTGATTTTTTACTAATTTGCAAAGTGGACATTTCCTGAAAAACATAATTTTTACCGTGCTACCCCTACAAATTTTGGAAACTAATTGATTTTTTTTTTTTTTTAAATTAATTTTGTAGAATGGAGTCTAGTTTCTGGAAATGTAATTTATTTGAAAAATTGATGAACGGTTAATTTATAACGAAAAAAATACCAAACACTCCTTTTTGAAAAAAAAAAGACATACAAATAAAATAAATTATGGATGAAAGACTTTAACATTTTGAAAAAGTGAAAAAAATTACATCGTTGGATAGCTAAGAGATAACCCAACATTACCCATGTGTTCGTTTTTTTTAATTTTGAACCACGTGCAATTCTGACGGTGAGCACGAACTCGATTATGAGAAATATGGTGGATTTTATAAAACACGTCTCTAATAGTTGGGAATGCCCTCCAAGCCTTTGGGTTGGTATTCCAAGGCAAATACCAAGCCTAAGGCTCGAGAATTCCCAAAGCAAAATATAACGTGAGTGTGTTATAACGTTCTTGCGTTATATCTCACTTTTGACATGGTTTTTGCTTATGCCGAAAACATGTCAGCTAAGACATAATGTGAGCACGTTATAACGCGCTCGCGTTATGTCTTCCTTTATGTTAAATGCCAATATATTGAATGTATACTGATATATTTGTATGTTTGTATGTACATGTATGTCATGTATGTATGTATGTATGCTTGTATGGATGTAAGATTATATGTACATATGTATTATGCTTGTATGTATGCATTTATGTATGTCTTTAGATGGAGGGAGAATTTAGAGAGAGAGAGAGAGTCTAAAGAGATGGAGAGGGGTGGAAGTGAGAGTTTAAGAGAGAGGGAGTGTGAGAGAAGGGGTTGGAGTGAGAGGGACTTAGCTAGTTAGGGTGAGAGGGATAGAGGAAGGGAGAGAGAGAGGGGGGGCAGGAGAGAGATAATTGAGGGAGAGGAAGAGAGAAAGGGGGGGTGGGAGAGAGAGAATTGAGGGAGAGGGAGAGAGAGAGAGGGGGCAGAGAGAGACGAAGAGAAAGAGAGAGCTAAGTAGGTGGGGTGCCAAGGGGAGAGACTTGAGAGTGTGAGTGGGGTGAGAGGGAGAGACTTGAGAGATAGCTAGTGAGAGGGAGTGTGAGAGAGAGGGAGTGGGAGAGAGAGGGAGTGTGAGTGAGAGACCTGAGAGAGGGAGAGGGTGAGGGAGGGAGTGACTTGATAGAGGCAGAGAAAAAGGGGGGTGGAGTGAGAGGGACTTATCTAGGTAGGGTTGGAGGGATAGATAGAGAGAGGGGGGAGAGACAAAGAGAGAGAGAGGTAGTTGGAGAGAGTGGGATGGAGTGGGAGGGACATAAAGAGAGATGGATAGAGGGAGCGAGAGAGGGTGGTAGGGATTGATTGAACGAGAGGTATGCAGAAAGAGGGAGATAGTAGATAGAGACAATTAGAGAGGGTAGGAAGGAGGGAAGGAGGGAGAGGTGAGATGTATAGATAGAGAGAAAGCTATAGGGGTTGAGGGTATAGGGTTGAGGGACTAGGGTGGAGGACCTATAGGGTTGATGGTTTCTAAGGTACTAGAGTTTAAGGTTTGAGGGTTGAGGGAATAGGGTCGATGGTAGAGGATATTTGGTTGAGGATATAGGGTAGAAGGTTTAAGGGTTTAGGGTTAAAGGGTTTGGGGTTAAGGGTTTAGGGTTAAGGGTTTACTTGGTTGAGGGTAGAGGATTCAAGGTATAGGTTTGAGGGTATATGGTTGAAGGATTAGGTTCAGGGTCCAATGTAAGGGGTAGAGGGTTTAGAGTTTAAGGATTGAGCATTGAGGGATTAAGGGTTGAGGGTTGATTTGAGGGTTGAGCATTTAATGTATAGGGTAAAGGGTAGAGGGTTTAAGGGTTGAGGGTTGAAGACTGAGGGTTTAAGGTATAGGGTCAAGGGTCGAGGGATTAGGGTTGAGGGTCCAATATATAGGTTAAAGTTTATAGGGGTTGAGAGATTAAGGGTTGAGGGTTTAGGGATTAGGTTAGAGAGTTTTCTTGGATTTAACAATATAATAGTTGAGGGATTAGAGTTTAGGGTAGAGAGTAATGGCTTGAGGGTAGAGGGTAGAAGGTAGAGGGTTTAACAGTTGAGGGTTGAGGGTTGAGGGTTGAGGGTTAAGTTTTTAAGGGTTTAAGGGTTGAGGGTTTAAGGTTCAAGAGGGTTGAGGGATTAGGGTAGAGAGTTTACTTAGTGGGTTTAAGGGTTGGGGGATTAGGGTTGAGGGTAGAGGGTTTACGGGTTAGGGTTTAAGGGTTTAGGGTTTAGGGTTGGGGGATTAATAGGTTATAGGGTAGACGTTATAGGGGTTGAGGTATTAGGGTTTAAGGGTTGAGGGTTGAAGGATTAAGAGGGTATAGGGGTTGAGGGTTGAGGGATTAAGAGGGTATAGGGGTTGAGGAATTAGGGTTTAAGGGTTGAGGGTTGAGGGTACAAGGATTAAGAGGGTATAGGGATAGATCGATTAGGGTTGAAGGGTAGAGGGTTAAGTTTTGATGGTTGATGAATTAATAGGGTATAGGGGTAGAGAGATTAGGGTTGAAGGGTTGAGGGTTAAGTGTTGAGGGTTAAGGGACTAAGAGGGTATAGGGGTTTAGGGATTAGGGTTTAAGAGTCAAGGGTTGAGGGATTAAAAGGGTATAGGGTTTGAGGGATTAGGGTTTAAGGGTTGAGGGTTGAGCGTTGAGGGTTCAGGGATTAAGAGGATATAGCGGTTAAGTGATTAAGGTTTAAGGGTTGAGGTTTAAGGGATTAAGAGGGTATAGAGGTTGAGGGATTAGGGTTGAAGGGTTAAGGGATTAAGAGGATATAGCGGTTAAGTGATTAAGGTTTAAGGGTTGAGGTTTAAGGGATTAAGAGGGTATAGAGGTTGAGGGATTAGGGTTTAAGGGTTAAGGGTTGAGGGTTGAGGGTTAAAGGATTAAGAGGGTATAGGGGTTGAGGGATTAGGGTTGAGGGGTTGAGGGTTGAGGGTTCAAGGATTAAGAGGGTATAGGGGTAGAGGGATTAGGGTTGAACGGTTGAGGGTTGAGGGATTAAGAGGGTATAGGGGTTGAGGGATTTGGGTTGAAGGGTTGAGGGATTAAGAGGGTATAGGGGTTGAGTGATTAGGGTTTAAGGGTTGATGGTCGAGGGATTAAGAGTGTATACGGGTTGATGGATTAGGGTTTAAGGGTTGACAGTTGAGGGTTGAGGGATTAAGAGGGTATAAGGGGTTGAGGGATTAGGGTTTAAGTGTTGAGGGTTGAGGGTTGAGGGATTAAGAGGGTATAAGGCTTGAGGGATTAGGTTTTAAGGGTTGAGAGTTGAGGGTTGAGGGATTAACAGGGTAAGGTGTTCAGGGATTAGGGTTGAAGGGTTGAGGGTTGAGGGTTTAGGGATCTGGAGGGTATAGGGGTAGAGGGATTAGGGTTGATGGATGAGGGATTAAGAGGGTATAGGGGTTGAGGGATTAGGGTTTAAGGGTTCAGGGTTTAGGGTTCAGGGTTCAAGGATTAAGAGGTTATAGGGGTTGATGGATTAGGGTTTGAGAGTTGAGGGTTGATTGTTGAGGGTTGAGGGATTAAGAGGGTATAGGGGTTGAGAGATTAAGGTTTAAGCATTGAGGATTGAGGGTTCAAGGATTAAGAGGGTACAGGCATAGAGGAATTAGGATTGAACGGTTGAGGGTTGAGGGTTGATGGATTAAGAGGGTATAGCGGTTGAGGGATTAGGGTTTAAGGGTTGAGGGTTGAGGGTTGATGGATTAAGAGGGTATAGGGGTTGAGGGATTAGGGTTTAAGGGTTCATGGTTCAGGGTTCAGGGATTAAGAGGGTATAGGGGTTGATGGATCAGGGTTTGATGGTTGAGGGTTGATGGATTAAGAGGGAATAGGGGTTGAGGGATTAGGGTTTAAGCGTTGAGGGTTGAGGGTTCAAGGATTAAGATGGTACAAGAGTAGAGGGATTAGGGTTGAAGGGTTGAGGGTTGAGGGTTGATGGATTAATAGGGTATAGGGGTCAAGAGATTAGGGTTTAAGGATTGAGGGTTTATGGTTTAGGGATTAAGAGGGTATAGGGGTTGAGGGATTAGGGTTTTAGGGTTGAGGGTTGATGCTTGAGGGATTAGAGTTGAAGGTTTGACGTGTAAGGGTTAAGGGATTAATAGGGTATAGGGGTTGAGGGATTAAGGTTTAAGGGTTGAGGGTTGAGGGTTCAGGTATTAAGAGGGTATAGGGGTGATGGATTAGGGTTTGAGGGTTGAGGGTTGATGGTTGAGGGTTGAGGGATTAAGAGGGTATATGGGTTGAGGGATTAGGGTTTAAGTGTTGAGAATTGAGGGTTCAAGGATTAAGAGGGTACAGGCATAGAGGGATTAGGGTTAAAGGGTTGAGGGTTGATTGATTAAGAGGGTATAGGGGTCGAGGGATTAGGGTTTAAGGGTTGAGGGTTGAGGGTTGATGGATTAAGAGGGTATAGGGGTTGAGGGATTAGGGTTTAAGGGCCGAGGGTTGAAGGTTCAGGGATTAATAGGGTATAGGGGTTGAGGGATTAGGGTTTAAGCATTGAGGGTTGAGGATTCAAGGATTAAGAGGGTACAGGCATAAGGGATTAGGGTTGAAGGGTTGAGGGTTGAGGGTTGATGGATTAAAAGGGTATAGTGGTCGAGGGATTAGGGTTTAAGGATTGAGGGTTGAGGGTTGAGGGATTAAGAGGGTATAGTGGTGGAGGGATTAGGGTTGTAGGGTTGAGGGTTGATGGTTGATGGATTAAGAGGGTATAGGGGTTGAGGGATTAGTGTTGAAGGGTTGAAGTTTAAGGGTTGAGGGATTAATAGGGTATAGGGGTTGAGGGATTAGGGTTTAAGGGTTGAGGGTTGAGGGTTTAGGTATTAAGAGGGTATAGGGGTTGGGGGATTAGGGTTTGAGGGTTGAAAGTTGATGGATTATGAGGGTATGGGGGTTGAGGAATTAGGGTTGAAGGGTTGAGGGTTGAGGGTTGAAGGATTAAGAGGGTATAGGGGTAGAGGGATTAGGGTTGAAGGGTTGAGGGTTGAGGGTTGATGGATTAAAAGGGTATAGGGGTTGAGGGATTAGGGTTTAAGGGTTGAGGGTTCAAGGATTAAGAGCGTATAGGGGTAGAGGGATTAGGGTTGAAGGGTTGAGGGTTGAGGGTTAAGGGATTAAGAGGGTATAGGGGTGAAGGGATTAGGGTTTAAGGGTTGAGGTATTAAGAGGGTATAGGGGTTGAGGGATTAGGGTTGAGGGGTTGAGGGTTGAAGGATTGAGAGTTCAAGGATTAAGAGCGTATAGGGGTTGAGGGATAAGGGTTTAAGGGTTGAGGGTTGAGGGTTGAGGGATTCAGAGGGGATAGGGGTTGAGGGATTAGGGTTTAAGGGTTGAGGGTTGAGGGCTAAGGGAGTAAGATGATATAAGGGTTGAGGTATTAGGGTTTGAGGGTTGAGGGTTGAGGGATTAAGAGGGTATAGGGGTTGAGGCATTAGGGTTTAAGGGTTGAGGGTTGAGGGTTAAAGGATTAAGAGGGTATAGGGGTAGAGGGATTACAGTTGAAGGGTTGAGGGTTGAGGGTTGAGGGATTAAGTGGGTATAGGGGTTGAGTGATTAGGGTTTAAGGGTTGAGGGTTGAGCATTGAATTATTAAGAGGGTATACGGGTTGAAGGTTTGAGCGTTGAGGGTTGAGGGATTAAGAGGGTATAGGGGTTCAGGGATTAGGGTTGAAGGTTTGAGGGTTGAGGGTTGATCGATTAAGAGGGTATAGGGGTTGAGGAATTATGGTTTAAGGGTTGAGGGTTGATCGTTGAGGGTTTAGGGATTAACAGGGTATAGTGATTAAGGGATTAGGGTTTAAGGGTTGAGGGTTGATGGATTAAGAGGGTATAGGGGTTGAGGGATTGGGGTTGAAGGGTTGAGGGTTGAGTGTTGATCCCCCTTTCTCCCTCCCACTCTCTCTTTCTCCCACTCTCCCCTTCTCCCACTCTCCCAATCTCTCTCACTCTATCTTTCTCGCACTCTCACCATCTCTCCCTCCCTCTCTATCTCCCACTGTCCCCTTCTCCCACTCTCTCCCACTCTATCAGTCTCCCACTCTCTCCCACTCTCTCTTTCTCCCACTTTCCCCCTCTCTCCCTCCCTCTCTATCTCCCACTCTCCCCCTCTCTCCCTCCCACTTTTTCTTTCTCCCACTCTCCCCTTCTCCCAATCTCCTACTCTCCCCTTCTTCCACTCTCCCACTCTCTCTTTCTCGAACTCTCCCCCTCTCTCCCTCCCTCTCTATCTCCCACTCTCCCACTCTCTCTTTCTCCCACTCTCCCCCTCTCTCCCTCCCACTCTATCTTTCTCCACTCTCTCCTTCTCCCACGCTCCCACTCTTTCCCACTCTATCTTTCTCCCACTCTCACCCTCTCTCCCTCCCTTTCTAT